>CM064555.1:22519736-22573503 GCA_032716605.1 Paralithodes platypus | reverse complement strand
CACCACAAACTCACGTACTTAACCACGATTTATTTCTCTCTCTCTTTAAGGAAACAGAACAGTGAGGAAATAGAGAAGAAGAAAAAAAAAAAAGAAAAAAAAGAGAAAAGGGAAAAAAAAAAGGACATTAAAAGTATTACTTACATTAAAGAGAGGAAAGGAAAGAAAGAGAAAGGACATGAAGGAATTAGAAAGAGAAAATGAAATAGAACGGGAGGAAAAAAAAAGGCATTTTGAAGCGAATTAATTTTTAAAAGAGGGAAAAGGCATTGAAATAGGAGAGAAAAAGGACACAAACGAATTAACAGAGGACGAACATTGGGGATAAAGAGGAGGAAGGAAAAAAGATTAGAGAAAGGGAAAAAGGCATATTGAAAAGAGAAATTACAGAGAACAAAAGGACACAAACGAATTAAAGAGAGAAGCTAGAAAAGAGAGGTCACATGAAGGAATTAAAGAGAAAAGAGAGGCCACATGAAGACATGAAGGAAAAATATTAAATTAATTAAAGAGGAAAAGAGAAAAGAAGCCCACATGAAGGAATATTAAAGACGAGGGTAGGAAAAGAGATAGAAGCCCCTTGAAGGACAATTAAAGAGGAAGAAAAAAGAGAATAAAGAAAGAGAATCCACATGAAGGAATATTATTATTTTAAAAATAGTATATTATATTTTTTTTTATTTAGATTAAAGGAAAAGGATAAGCCACAACATGAAGGAATAGGGAAATATTTATTATTTATATAAGTTTAAAGAGGAAAAGAAAAGACGAGGGGCCACATGAAAGGAAATTTAATTTATTATTAAAGAGGAGGAAAAAAAGGGGGAAAGGAAGAAAAAGAGAGGGGCCACATGAAGGAAGTAAGAGAAAAAGAGGGGGTGAAAAAAAAAGAGAAAAAGAGGCCCACCATGAAGAGAAGGAGGAAGGAATTAAAGAGACAAGAGAGGCCACTAGGAAGGAATATTTATAATTATTTAAGAGAGGGAAGAAGGAAAAGAGAGGGCCACATGAAAGGAATAAAGAGCGAAAAGGAGATGTGGCCACCAACTGAAGGAATTAACATAAAGAGACGAAGAGGTCCAAAAGGAAGGAAAAAAGAGATTATTATTATGAAATGGGAAGGAAAGAAAAAGAGTGGGCCACATGAAGGAAAATAAAAATAAAGAGGGGGAAAAAAAAAAAAAAAACAAGAGAGGCCACATGAAGGAATTAAAGAGACGAGAGGCCACATGAAGGAATTAAAGAGAAAAGAGAGGCCACATGAAGGAATTAAAGAGACAAGAGAGGCCACATGAAGGAATTAAAGAGAGAAAAGAGAAAAAAAAAAGAGGCAATGAGGGGAAATAAAGAGGAAGGGGAGGGGGGGGAGGAAGACGGAAAAGGGGGAAAAAAAACGAGGTCACAGAAGTAATAATTAATTTAGTTTAAAGGAGGAAATATGGTGAGAGGACACATGAAGGAATAGGAATGTAATTATATCATTTAAAATGAATTTTAACGAGACGGAGGCCACCCACAGGAGGGAAATTATTGGAATATTGGAAAGAGACAAGAGAGGCCACATGAAGGAATTATATTAGAAGATAATATTTAAAGAGAAGAAAAACAGAGAGGGCCACACAGGAAGGAATTAAAGAGAAAAGAGAGGCCACATGAAGGAATTAAAGAAACAAGAGAGGCCACAGCGAAGGATTAGAAGAGAGCAAGAGAGAGGCCACATTGAAGGAATATTATTTAGTATTTAGTAAAGAGAAAAGAGAAACCACATGAAGGAATTAAATAGAAAAAGAAAATCACATTGCAGTGAATAATATTACTTAAAGCGAAAAGAGCTTGCGGACAACACCCACATGAAGGAATTAAAGAGACAAGAGAGGCCACATGAAGGAATTAAAGAGGAAAGCTGGCCACCCAATGAAGGAATATAAAATTATTAAAAGATTATAATTTAAAGAGAGAAAAGAGAGGCCACATGAAGGAATTAAAGAGACGAGAGGCCACAGGAGGGAATTAAAGAGAGACAAGAAGTAGGTCACAGGAAAGGGAATTAAAGAAAAAAAGAAAAGACGAGGCCACAGGCACAACAGGAAAGGAAAATTTTATAGGAATATTAAAGAGAAAAGAGGGAAAAGACGAAGGCAAAAGAGATTGGCCACTCATGAAGATTTAACAGAAACAAGATGAGGCCACATGAAAGGGAATTAAATTTTAAAGAGAGAAAAGAGAGGCCACATGAAGGAATTAAAGAGAGAAAAGAGAGGCCACATGAAGAATTAAAGAGAGAAAAGAGAAGAGAGAGAGAAAGGCACTGAAGGAAATTTATTAAATTTAAAGAGATGAGAAAATAGAACTGATTAGGGAGACGAGGACAGCCAGACCACACAGGTGAATGTAGAACCATAAGACAACAGGGAGGAGGCACAAACAAACACCACTGGACAACACACGTTCAAACCACACACTCTCTTTCTCTCGTAGTGTATATTCCTTTGTAATGTATTGTTGGTGTACAGTAAACATATCAGAATCACCCTCCCACTCCCTCCCTCTCTCTCTCTCTCTCTCTCTCTCTCCTGTTGCATTTAGTGTGGATCCCTACCCCCTTTCCACCCTCTCTCTCTCTCTCTCTCTCTCTCCTTCATAAAACAACAACGGCAAGGGTTTGAAGACAGAAGACTAAAACACACACACACATACACACACAATGTTTCTCTAAGAACAGTTGAAACGAGAGAGAGAGTGAGAGTGAGTTACAAGGAGGGTGTGTTTGTCGGTAGTGTGAGAAACGGATAGAGGTTAATATGTGAAGTGTAATGTGAGTTGAATTGTATGTGAGTGTGAGAGAGAGAGAGTGTGTGTGTGTATGTATGTATGTTTGTGTGTGTGTATGTTTATAGTGTGTGTGTGTTTGTGTATGTATGTTTGTTTGTGTGTGTATGTTTATTGTGTGTGTATGTTTATTGTGTGTGTGTGTGTGTTTGTGTGTGCGTGCGCGTGTATGTGTGTGTCTATGTGCGTGTTTTAAGCCTGGATAAAGTGTAGGCATAGGCATAGTTTCGGAACCAAGACTACAATAACAAAGCCCAGGGATGGCAAAACATTGACCGAGTTTAAGGAATTATGCTGTTTGTTTACCCCACCACAGAGATCTACACCACCGGTCCTCATTAACATCTGAGTGAGACGGCACACCACAGGGACATAACCTCGGAAGGATCGCATTTACCTGATAGAATTTAACCCCTGCTGTACCGGCGACGTTTTTAATGTCATTCTAGCTATATTTCGAAAATGATGTGCAGTTTAAGAAAGAGGGATCTGCCTTGTGTGGGCCAATCGGTTTTCTGAAGACTCCCATTTTCTTATGTATTTATGTTCTTATGTTCTTATCTATGGTAGTGAAAAGGGTTAAGGATATACTTAGAAGCCTGTTGATTGCTGGAAGTCTTTTGTAAACTGAATAAAGAAGCCAGCATATAATGACAAAGACGTCGTCGGTACAGAGAGGGTTAACTACATCGGTAGTCTTAAGGTTTCTATTTGAATTATGAGTAAGTATGTCTATTATGAGGGATGAGAGAGGAAGAGAGAGAGAGAGGAGACACGAGGAGTGAGAGAGAGGAGAGAGAGAGAGATGAAGCGAGAGGAGAATACAAAAGAAACACACTAGTCTCTCCCTCTCTCTCTCCTCTATCCTCCCCTCCTTCCTTCTTTATATCTCTCTCTCCCAGCTCTCTCTACTCTCTCCTCTCTCCCTCCCTCGCCAAAATAGACCCCCGGAAACACAACACACACCCTCTCCCCAAAACTCAGGGCCATGTTATCACCATAAATTCAAAAGGTTAATGAAAAAACGCTAAATTAAAAGAAGAGTCAAATTTGCCGCGAAATATAAAGCCCTAAATAAGCGAGGGGTGGGGTAAGGGGACGTAGGGTGGTGTTGTATGGAGCGGGTCGACGGGTGCAAAATAAACCCCGGTAGAGCGACTCTCCTCCCCGCGTGGGATGCTTGGGAGAGAAGGAAGGAAGGAACAAAGAGAGGGGAAGGAAGGAAAAGGAAAAAGAGAATGAGGAAGAAGGAAGAAAGGAGAGAAAGGAAAGAAAGAAAGAAAAAGAAAGAAAGAAAGAAAGAAAAGAAGAAAGAAGAGAAAGAAAGAAAGACAGAAAAGAAAGAAAGAAGAAAGAAAGAAGAAAGAAAGAAAAGAAGAGAAAGAAAGGAAGGAAGAAGGAAGGAAGGAAGGAAGGAAGGAAGGAAGAAGGAAGGAAGGAAGGAAGGAAAGGAAAAATTAGAAGGAAGGAAGGAAGGAAGAGAGGGAGGGAGGGAGGAAGGAAGGAAGGAAGGGAGGAAGGGAGGGAGGGATGAAGGAAGGAAGGAAGGAAGGAAGGAAGGAAGGAAGGAGGGAGGGAGGGAGGGAGGGAGGGAGGGAGGGAGGGAAGGAAGGAGGAAAGAAAAGCAGGAAAGGAGACAGGGAAATGTAAAGTTGAATAATTAAGGTTAAAACAGTAAGGTTCAATTAAGGGGGGTGACCTGTTTTTGTTGTCCTTTTCTATCTTTCTCCGTCTTGTATCCATTTGGCCCCATTCAGCCTACTGTTGTAAGACGTTTATCCCCATCCAAGTGTCAATTTTTTACTGGTGAGCGGTAGCGAGCCAGCATATTTTTTATTTTTGTTTGACAGCAGGCTAAATTTGTATATTTTTCGATAGAAAAAATTCAATTCATATAATGCTGGCTCGCTATCGCTCGCCAGTAAAAAATCGACACCTACATGGGGATAAACGTCTTAAAATAGTTGGCTGAATGGGGCCGAATGGATACAAGCCAGAGAAAGAGAGAAAAGGACAGAAATAACAAAAAGCAGGTCACCCCCCTTAACCTGATAGGGTGAAACTAAAACAAACGGAAATATAAAATATGAAAAAAAGAAAAGTACCAAAAATAAGACAAGAATGAAAAAAAAACTACTTTTGAAACAAAAAAGCTGCCCATTAAAAGACAATATAACGGTAGATACATATATACGAAATAAAGACAATATAACGGTAGATACATATATACGAAATAAAGACAATATAACGGTAGATACATATATACGAAATAAAGACAATATAACGGTAGATACATATATACGAAATAAAGACAATATAACGGTAGATACATATATATGAAATAAAGACAATATAACGGTAGATACATATATATGAAATAAAGACAATATAACGGTAGATACATATATATGAAATAAAGACAATATAACGGTAGATACATATATACGAAATAAAGACTATAACGGTAGATACATATATACGAAATAAAGACAACACTCCATGCAGCTATTAAAGTACAGTAAACGTATTAGGACACGCCCACCTCGCTGTTTTTCTCTTTCTCTCCCTCTCTCTTTGGCTTGTATCCAACCGGCCACATTCAGCCTATTGTTTTAAGACGTGTTCCCCCATCCAGGTGTCAATATATTCCTGGCGAGTGGTAGCGAGCCAGCATATATATATTCTTGTTTTGACAGCAAGCTAAATTTGTAATTTTTTGATAGAAAAATCTCTCCGGCGAAAGCCAAATGATTTCTCCATACAATGCTGGCTCGCTATTGCTCGCCAGGAGGAAATCGACTCTGGATGGGGATAAACGTCTTAGCCGAATGGGTCCGAATGGATACAAGCCAGGGAAAGAGAGAAAATGAGATCAAGATAAAAAAAGCCGGTGACCCCCCCTTAAAGGTACGGAAACGGGCTATCAAGAACGTATTTCACCAAACTAAAAATACAATCAAAATTATGAGAAAAAACGTATATAGCCTAGCAATGACAATATATATATACCGGTATATATATATATAGAGAGAGAGTGTGAGTGAGAAAGTGAGAGAGAGAATGAGATTGTGTGTGTGTGAGGGGGGGGGGGGGGGGGGCGCATAAAAATGTCCGGAATACAAAAATAATAATAAATATTAAAAAACTGTCTAACGGTATTGGTGTGAAATCAGGGGCGTTTTTAATTGTAAATAACGGTACCGGTATAAAACATAGGTGGAAATAACGGTACCGGTATAAAACATAGGTGGAAATAACGGTACCGGTATAAAACATAGGTGGAAATAACGGTACCGGTATAAAACATAGGTGGAAATAACGGTACCGGTATAAAACATAGGTGGAAATAACGGTACCGGTATAAAACATAGGTGGAAATAACGGTACCGGTATAAAAACATAGTGGGAAATAACGGTACCGGTATAAAACATAGGTGGAAATAACGGTACCGGTATAAAACATAGGTGAAATAACGGTACCGGTATAAAACATAGGTGGAAATAACGGTACGGTATAAAACTAGGTGGAAATAACTGTACCGGTATAAAAACATAGGTGGAAATAACGGTACCGGTATAAAACATAGGTGGAAATAACGGTACCGGTATAAAACATAGGGTGGAAATAACGGTACCGGTATAAAACATAGGTGGAAATAACGGTACCGGTATAAAACATAGGTGGAAATAACGGTACCGGTATAAAACATAGGTGGAAATAACGGTACCGGTATAAACATAGGTGGAAATAACGGTACCGGTATAAACATAGGTGGAAATAACGGTACCGGTATAAAACATAGGTGGACAAAATAACGGTACCGGTATAAAACATAGGTGGAAATAACGGTACCGGTATAAGCATAGGTGGAAATAACGGTACCGGTATAAAACATAGGTGGAAATAACGGTACCGGTATAAAACATAGGTGGAAATAACGGTACCGGTATAAAACATAGGTGGAAATAACGGTACCGGTATAAAACATAGGTGGAAATTATAGAACACCAATATGAGAGAGAGAGAGAGAGAGAGAGAGAGAGAGAGAGAGAGAGAGAGTGAGAGTGAGAGAGAGAGTAATAATAATATTTGGAGAGAGATAAATAATAATAATAATATTTAGAGAGAGAGAGAGAGAGAGAGAGAGAGAGAGAGAGAGAGAGAGAGAGAGAGAGAGAGAGAGAGAGAGAGAGAGAGACGTACACTTTATACGCCAAAATATACGTTCTACCGTGGCATTTAAATCCCACTGTAATCCCTTCAGCAGGATGACGCATTTTTATCTTTGAATTTGGCTACAAGAACACGATTTTGTGCACTTTACGAAGGACTTAAGGAGAGATCTCCATTTGAGGGATTTTTTTCTGGACCCCTTTCTCCCTCATGTCTAGCCCCATTGCTTTTGATATTATAAAAAGTTTGCCCCATTAGTTTAGCGATTTTAAGAACTTTCACCCCATATTAAGACCTTTCGTGCAATTCAGGTGTCTATTTTATCCTGGCGAGCGATAGCGAGCCTGTATTTAAGAGGAACCGGCCTTCGGCCGGGAAAATTTTCTACCGAAAAATGTACAAATTTATCTTGAAAGGGACTTAAGGGGGTGTAAATTTAAGCTTGATGGAGGTCTAGGGAACAAACTAAATACCTCCCCTTAAGGGAGCTCAGGCGGTATTGTGCAGCATAATTTACTGGTTCGACTCAATGGTTTAAGGAGGGGGTTTAGTTTGCTATCTAAAGGTCTAAATTTCTAAACCCCTTTTCAAAATTTAAAAAACACCCACAAGACCCCCCTTCGATAGAAATTTGTACATATTTCGGTAGAAAAATGTCGCAGCCGAAGGCCGATTCCTCTTCAATTACAGGTTCGCTATCGCTCGCCAGGAAAAAAAATCGACACCTAAATGGCACAAAAGGTCTTAATATTGGCAAAGAAATGGGCAAAAGGTCTGAAAATCGACAAACTAATGGGGGCGAATGTCTTGAAATCTCCTAACAAATAGGGCTAAACATGAGGGAGGAGGAAGACTCGAAAAACCAACTGCCTCCCTTTAAGAGTTAATCAGAGGGTTTAATGATATCTTATTTAGCCCTCTGAGTCCTAGAAGTATATACCGGTAGATCATAAGCTAGAGAAAATCGTTTATAGGGGAGGTAGTCGCTTTTTCTGGACCTCCTTCTCCCTCATGCTTAGCCCCGTTAGTTTTGAGATTTGTAGATGTTTTTCCCATTAGTTTGTCGATTTTAAGACCTTTCGCTCCATTTTTATGTCAATATTAAGACCTTTCGTGCATTTTAAGTGTCGATTTTTCCCTGGCGAGCGATAGCGAGCCTGTAATTGCGAAATTTTTCTACCGAAAAATGTACACGTTAATCTAGTAGTGGGATCTAATGGAGGATTTTTAAAAGTTTGATGGAGGTCTAGGGAGGAAACTAAAAAATAAATGAATATATAAATAAATAGAACCACTGTCCCCTTAAATAGAACCACTGTCCCCTTAAAATAGAACCACTGTCCCCTTAAATAGAACCACTGTCCCCTTAAATAGAACCACTGTCCCCTTAAATAGAACCACTGTCCCCTTAAATAGAACCACTGTCCCCTTAAATAGAAACCCTGTCCCCTTAAATAGAACCACTGTCCCCTTAAATAGAACCACTGTCCCCTTAAATAGAACCACTGTCCCCTTAAATAGAACCACTGTCCCCTTAAATAGAACCAGTCCCCTTAAATAGAACCAGTCCCCTTAAATAGAACCACTGTCCCCTTAAATAGAACCAGTCCCCTTAAATAGAACCAGTCCCCTTAAATAGAACCACTGTCCCCTTAAATAGAACCACTGTCCCCTTAAATAGAACCACTGTCCCCTTAAATAGAACCACTGTCCTCTTAAAATCTCGGTTATATCAGAATTCAGCCACTTACCACAATCTACCTTCAGTCTAGTTTCCGATCCCAATGTAAAAAAAAAACTAAACATGGTGACCGCTCAACTCAACCAGTAGACCATTTCAACCAGTATCTCTCAACCAGTACCAAATCAACCAATACGGTTAGGTTAGGTTAGTACAATATTTTGGCACTGGTTTGGTTGGTCATGGTTAATTTGGCACTGGTTGAGAGCTACTGGTTGAAATGGTCTACTGGTTGAGATGACATGGAACCCCTAAACCCATTCAGTACCCGGGACGTCCTTTTCCATTATATTGTGGACACCATTAGACTATCTTATTCAGCTTAGGAAGGCCCTCTAGCAATCATAAGGCTTCAAACTATCTCAGCCAACCTTTTCAACCACCACAGATCCTTCCTAAGCTGCATAATATCGTCTAAACACAGCTAGCATATAATATAACACACGTCGCTGGTACTCAAAGGGTTAAATTATAAATGGAACAATTCGTGGAGCCAACATAAATAGACGATAATTTAGGGGACAGTGCCTATTTGTTTGGTCTATTAATTAAGTTATTCATATATATTTTTAGTTTCCTCCCTAGACCTCCATCAAGCTTAGAAAAACATCCCCTAGACCCCCCCTGCAAGATCAATTTGTACGTTTTTCGGTAGCAAAATTTACCGGGCAAGGGCGGATTCCTCCTAATCTTACAGGCTCGCCATCCCTCGCCAGGAAAAAATAAACACCTAAACGGCACGAAGGGTCCTAATATTGACAAAGAAATGGGGTGAAAGGTCATAAAATCCCCAAACTAATGGAACCAACGTCTTAAAATCTCAAAACTAGTGACGCTAAACATGAGGGAGAAGGGGGTCCAGCAAAGCGACCCATCTCCCCTTAAGGGGAGGTTTTTAGTTATTTCATTAGACCTCCATCAAGCTTAAATTTACACCCCCCTAGTACCCCTTTCAAGATAAATTTGTACATTTTTCGGTAGAAAAATGTCCCGGCCGAAGGCCGATTCCTCTTAAATTACAGGCTCGCTATCGCTCGCCAGGAAAAAATAGTTACCTAAATGGCACGAAAAGTCTTAAAATTTACATAAATGGGGCGAAAGGTCTTTAAATCGCCAAACTAATGGGGCGAACGTCTTATAGTCTCAAAATCAATGGGGCTAAACATGAGGGAGAAAGGGTTCGAAAAAAATATCCCTCAAGTGGAAATCTCCCCTTAATGGAAACAGAAACTGAAAGCCCAATAATTACGATATAGTGGCGATCTAAATTATGTTAACCCTTTGACGATTGTGACGCAGTTTGACAGTTTATTCTGGCTATCATTAGACGATTTTAGACCGTCTAGGAAGCATGTGTGGGAATTATAAGGGTAAAGACTATTTCCATTAACCCTCTGACTTCCACATACCCTTCCTAATAATTGGTCTCTCTCTCTCTCTCTCTCTCTCTAACCCCTTTATTATTGAACATCGCCTGTGTTTCCCTTCCGTGCCGACCCCCCCCTCCCCCCCCCCCCCTGTAGGCTGACAACAACACCGCTGACAGCACCGGGGAAGGCCTGACAACACCGCTGACAACAACCACAAGGGCCGGGCTGTGTGTTTGGCTTACTGTACCTACTGTAGGGTTAGCTCTTTGGCTTTTATTTATATATTTGGTTTGTATGTATGTCCCTATATCTAACTATACAGTATATCTATTTACCAATCTGTTTATATATATACAGTATATATTTGGTTTCTATGTATATCACTATATCTAAATAACTAACTATATATATATATATATATATATATATATATATATATATATATATATATATATATATATATATATATATTATATATATATATATATATGTATGTATATATACTGTATACAGTATATATGTATACCAATCTCGTTTTAAATATATGTGTTGTTTCTATTTATCTCTCTATATCTAACTATATAACTATTCACCAATCTATCTCTCAGTCTGTCTATCTAATTTACTATGTCTCTTCTATACATACTGAAGGGACTGGAGTTCTCGAAAAGGGGGCTCCAGTCCTGACGCTATACTTGACTTACAGTGTGCTGGCTTAATAATCCAGAAGGGTTGATAGCCTCTGAAGTCCTATTTTAACTAACTAACATACACACTTCCTTATAACCCCCCCCCCCCAACAGGCCTTGCCCCTGTTAATTTGTTTACATATATCTGTGTTGGTGGTGTAATGGTTTAGGTGCTTATGTTCTGGGTGTGGTGTCCCGAGTTGGAATCCCGGGAGGACCATATGCTTTCATTAGTACATTGGGGTTTGTAATTGATGATTAATGTTAAGAACGGGGTGTTACTTATATCACAATGTATCTACAGCATATCTCTCTTTCATACCAACACTCCCGTACACTCGACTTAAAAAAACAATCTTTACACTGGTGAGCTGTAAATAATATAGTGTGAACGGAATAAATCGGGTGAAACATACGGCTGTGAGGTATTATCATAAGATTTCGACCCACTTCCAGAATGTTTAGAGCGTTAGTGTAACGATTGTTTTTTGGTCGAGTGTACCTCCCACCCTTACCAACACACCCCAACAAGCTGCCAACATCACTGACAACACCAGAAGGGCAGGACTATGTGTTTGTTTATATCTCAGTGTATCTATCTCTCTACCA
Organism: Paralithodes platypus; assembly: GCA_032716605.1. NCBI lineage: Eukaryota > Metazoa > Arthropoda > Malacostraca > Decapoda > Lithodidae > Paralithodes > Paralithodes platypus. The sequence continues at coordinate 22,562,091 of CM064555.1, read as the reverse complement.
GTACATCAGTCTCTTCCAAACCAACACTCCTATACCGCCCACCCCTACCAACACACCCCAACAGGCTGCCAACATCACTGACAACACCAGAAGGGCAGGACTATGTGTTTGTTTATATCTCAGTGTATCTATCTCTCTACCAGTACATCAGTCTCTTCCAAACCAACACTCCTATACCACCACCCCTACCAACACACCCCAACAGGCTGCCAACATCACTGACAACACCAGAAGGGCAGGACTATGTGTTTGTTTATAGCTCAGTGTATCTATCTCTCTACCAGTACATCAGTCTCTTCCAAACCAACACTCCTATACCACCACCCCTACCAACACACCCCAACAGGCTGCCAATATCACTGACAACACCAGAAGGGCAGGACTATGTGTTTGTTTATATCTCAGTGTATCTATCTCTCTACCAGTACATCAGTCTCTTCCAAACCAACACTCCTATACCACCACCCCTACCAACACACCCCAACAGGCTGCCAACATCACTGACAACACCAGAAGGGCAGGACTATGTGTTTGTTTATATCTCAGTGTATCTATCTCTCTACCAGTACATCACTCTTCCAAACCAACACTCCTATACCACCCACCCCTACCAACACACCCCAACAGGCTGCCAACATCACTGACAACACCAGAAGGGCAGGACTATGTGTTTGTTTATATCTCAGTGTATCTATCTCTCTACCAGTACATCAGTCTCTTCCAAACCAACACTCCTATACCACCACCCCTACCAACACACCCCAACAGGCTGCCAACATCACTGACAACACCAGAAGGGCAGGACTATGTGTTTGTTTATATCTCAGTGTATCTATCTCTCTACCAGTACATCACTCTTCCAAACCAACACTCCTATACCACCACCCCTACCAACACTCCTATACCGCCCACCCCTACCAACAATGTCAAACAGAAGCAATTTCGTTTGATGATTTGGATGAATATGACAAGGGATACAAGAAAATTAAGGGGGCCCACCTATTTTTTTTCTCTCTCTCCCTTGTATCCATTCGACCCCATTTAGCATACTGTTTTAAGACGTTTGTCCCCATCCAGGTGTCGATTTTTTCCTGGCGAGCAAGCCACCATAATTTTTAATATATTTTTGACAATAGGCAAAATTTGTAAATTTTTCGATAGAAACATTTCTCCGGCGAAGCCGGATTTCCCCGTAAAATGCTGGCTCGCTATCTCTCGCAAGGATAAAATCGACACATGGATGGGGATAAATGTCTTAAAACAGTAGGCTGAATGGGGCCGAATGGATACAATTATTATGTTTTTTACACCAACCAACTTCACGTCTGAACTCAATGAAATCAACAAATACATGAGAAAAGTAGAGACCAAAACCGGTGACCCCCTTAACATAAACTAGCATTGTTTGTATCACCTCCAATGACCTATTTTAAACTATACACCATAGGCTACTTGTATCCCCACATGTACAATAATAAACACTACAAATATTGGATTCTGATTTCGTTTGACACCCTGCGCTACCACCCTGTCAGAGAGAGAGAGAGAGAGAGAGAGAGAGAGAGAGAGAGAGAGAGAGAGAGAGAGAGAGAGAGAGAGAGAGACAGAGACAGAGACAGAGAGAGAGAGAGAGAGAGAGACAGAGACAGAGACAGAGAGAGAGAGAGAGAGAGAGAGACCAGAAGGGCCGACCTCTGTTTAGTTTAGCTAGGGTTAACTTTTTAGGCAGGTTTGTTTGTAAATACTCTTATCAAGTAATCTTAACTATATTTACCGTAGCTATATATCTATTTGTCAATTTATATCCTACAGTTTATTGCATTTATTTATATATATATATATATATATGTATATACCGTATATATATATATGTATATACCGGTATATATACAGTATATATATATATATATAATTATGTAAACCGGTATATATATATGTATATATACAGTATATATATATACGGTATATATATATTTTTTGCTATGTGAGTTAAGGAGACAAAAGGGAAAGCTACCTGTAACAAGTGTCTCCCCCAAAGTTGAAAGAGGGACAGCCAAATTCAAGGTACGTTAGAAGTCAAAATGTGCGTCTCTTCATTATCAACACCCCTGTATTCTCCCCCCCCCCCCCCCCAACAGGCTGGCCAAATGACTGACAACACGGCTAAGGCCTGACCACATGACTGACTACTCCAAACAGGGCCGGCCTCTGTTTGGTTTAGCTAGGGTAAACTATTTCGCTACTCTTTTTTTTTTGGCATTTACTCGATTTGCCATTTTCTATCTCACAGTCAATCTATCTATCTATCTATCTATCTATCTATCTATCTATCTATCTATGATTTAGCAGGGTTAATGACATTCACTCATCTAATTAATTGGCAAAAAATACGGTTTGCTCACAGATGTATGATGAAGCCTTGTATCTTTTTAAGAAAATGTTTACTTAACAATGATGATAGCTTATATTTGATGAAGGAAGTAAAGAATATTTTATTGAATATTTATAATATCGAATGTTTAATGGAAAATGACATTGACGCAGTAAAATCTAGAATTACTTTTATTCAAAGCCGTGAACCAACTATGAGATAAATGTGCTTCACAATTCTCTTACTATGTACAAAGTTTTATGTAGCTTTTACGAAATAAAATATTGAGTCTGAGTCTGAGTCTATCTATCTATCTATCAATCAATCAATCAATCAATCAATCAATCAATCAATCAATTTATCAATCTACCTATCTATCTATCAATCAATCTATCTATCTATCCCTCTATCTATCTACTGTATATCTGTCTCTACCATACCAACCCCACCCAACATCACTGACAACACCAGCTGTTTAGTTTAGCTAGGGTTAACTATTTCGACATGTTTTTTTATCTGTCACGGTGTTGTGGGTTAAAGGGAGATTTCCACTTGAGGGATTTTGTTCTGAACCCCTTTCTCCCTCATGTTTAACTCCACTTCTATTGAGATTTTAAGACGTTCGCCCCATTAATTTGTCGATATTAAGAACTTTCGCCCCATTTGTCAATTTTTAGACATTTCGTGCCATTTAGGTGTCGAATTTTTCCTGGCGAGCGGTAGCGAGCCTGTAATGTAAGAGGAAACGGCCTTCGGCCGGGACATTTTTCTACCGAAAAATGTACAAATTTATCTTTAAGAGGGTCAAGGGAGTGTAATTTTTAAGCTTGATGGAGGTCTAGGGTACAAACTAATACCTCCCCTTCAGGGGGGTCACCAGCTTTTTAAAATCATGCTCTCTTGTATGGAGAAATCCGGCTTCGCCGGAGACATTTTGCTATCGAAAAATGTACAAATTTAGCTTGCTGTCAAAACAGAAATATATATATGCTGGCTCGCTACCGCTCGCCAGGAAAATATTGACACCTGGATGGGGGTAAACATCTTAAAACAGTAGGCTGAATGGGGCCGAATGGATACAAGCCAAAGAGAGAGAAAGAGAACAACAGCGAGGTGGCTTCCTTAACTATTTGGCCCTGGTTTTTATCTCTGGCTGTGTTGTGGTTTTTATCTCTGGCTGTGTTGTGGTTTAATTTCCTCACTTCTCCTCTTTCTTCCTGTATGGGTTTTTGTGAAGGCGGCGCAGACGGAGGCCCATGAGTGATCGAAGTCGCTGATGGAAAAATAGATGGTTGGTTTGAAATTATGGCCTTTTTTGTGCAAGACTTAAACAAATACACATATATACTGTATATATATATATATATATATATATATACGGTATATATAATTATATATATACCTGGTATGAAATTATATATATATATATATATATATAGTACAAAGGAATACAAAGGAAATCAAGCAACAACAGGTCTAGTGACCCTTCTAGGCTGCTTGTCCTCCAAAACACTGAGGATCAAGTGTCCAAACAGTGGTTTAGAGTGGGTAAGGGAACATTGGAAAGGGAACTACTGCCCTGGAACTAATGTCCGTGGCAGGATTAGGAAGTTAGTAGGGGACAGATGGGTTAGTAACTGAGGGGGGGATAAAATAAAGTTATTAATTTACAAACTTAGTCAGTCGCGGGTTTGATTAGAGATATTTGTCTAAGCGGAGTTTAAATGAATCAACGGTGATGCAGTCTATAACGTCTCTGGGAAGCCCATTCCACAAGTTGACAACTCGATTGAAGAAGAAATTCTTAGATTCGTGTGAGTTAAAAGATTTACCAATAATTTTGCAACCGTTTCCCCGCGTGTAATTAGATTGGTCGATAGTGAAGTACTTACTACAGTTCATATTGTCGATGCCTTTGATGATTTTGAACACTTGAATTAAGTCACCTCTTAATCTGCGCTGGGTTAAAGGAAATAGATTTAATTCTCTAAGACGCTCTTCGTATGGTTTGTTCTTTAGGCTAGGTATAATTTTGGTAACTCTACGTTGAACTCGTTCTAGCTTGTTTATATCTTTTTGGTAATAAGGGCACCAGGATTGAATGCAGTATTCCAGAAGAGGGCGGACTAAGGAATTGTAAAGGGTTAGGATAACTTCTTTGGATTTATGCTCAAATGACCTGCCTATAAAGCCAATTATTTTGTTTGCCTTTAACAACTTCTGAACATTGTTGACTCGGTTTTAGGTTACTCGATATTGTTACTCCCAGATCGGTTTCTCTGTTTACATTCTTAAGCTGAGTGCCATTCACCGAATAGTTTGCTTTCTCATTTAGGTATCCGATATGTAGTACTTTACATTTATCCGCATTGAAACTCATTTGCCAAACTTGGGCCCAACATGACAATTTATCTAGATTGTGTTGCATATCGTCAACTTGTTCTTTTGAGAGTACGCTATTTGCAATTTTTGTATCGTCAGCAAATTTTGAGATTGTACAGGTGAGACCCTCATCTATGTCGTTGATGTAAATTAGAAAGAGAATTGGTCCTAGTACCGATCCCTGGGGTACCCCGCTACTTACATTGGTCCATTTAGATGCCTTACCTTTTATGACTACTCTTTGCTTTCTGTCGCTGAGCCAATTTTCTATCCATTTCAACACACCGTCTTGTATTCCATGCGCTTTTAATTTTAGCAGTAAACTTTTGTGGGGAACTTTGTCAAAGGCCTTTTGAAAATCAAGGTATTAAAATGTAAAACTTGCAAACTAAACAAACCAAAATTGGGACAAGGACAATATAAAGTCAAATTAAATTATCAAAATCGCTATGTGGAAACAACGCTTACTAAAATGAAAATTATTAAATAAAAGAACACAATCCACCACATAGGGTGTACATTACTACATGAGCAAGTTAATCTGTTTCCCAAGCAAACTAATCGCACATATAACAACGCACTATCGTCACGTTAAAGAAAGTAGTCAAGTTTGGGAAGTCCGGGACGTTCTGGCAAATTTTACTAAACTCTGCATGAATAAAGAAACTACATGTTAAATGTCAAAATATTATTTAAAATCAAATTTGCAACATGACAAGACATTAACAATAGTACAAAATACAAATATTGATAAGATATCTATACTATTACAAAATAATATATAAAATACAGTACAGCACTCACTAACGATAGTGCTATCGGGTAGGTACCTGTAAGCATAGCATGCCTCAAGTGACCCCTATCAATAACTACCCTACAAATAACCTACATTTATAGCACAAATAAACTAAGGAAATCGCAAAAGTAAGCAATTGATACTATCGACAATGAATACATATAAGATAAAGACAAATAATTGCAAAATATGAAGTAACAACAGATTTAAACAAAGAGTACTCTTTTAACAAGAACAATACATTTAAAAAATCATCAATATTAATATTAATCATAGAAAAAGAAAAAGATAAACAATAAATACAGACAAAAAACAAAAAATACAGACAAAAAGTAAGCAGAGGTTATACAAGAAACTTCAAGTTAAAAATGCTTGATTAAAAATATTGATGTCAAATTTTAGAATACAGTCACAATAATTGACCCTAAAAAGATTAAATTTATGGAACAATTTACTTGCCTCAAAACCTCTGTCCACTAAGAGTCTGTATAGTAACCTAGCTCTAGCCCAAAAGTCATCTACTTTAGTGCAGATTTTACAAAATCTTATTAATTGGAAATAAAAACAATTATAAGTTATTTTACTATCGATATTACTACTAGGGAAAGGAAAGTTTATTACGTTAAAATTAAAATCATCAACTTTGTGATATACTTTAAGTATGCACTGTTCATTAACAATCTCTATATTTATATCAAGAAAATTTTCAACTTTATAATTTACGTTACATTGTGTGAGGGGAATAGAATTAGGGTAAATAAGTTTAGCAACTTGATTAATATAATATCTACAGCTTTACTCTCATCGTAGAGGTTGAGGATATCGTGGAAGAAGTCTAAGAGGTTTGTTAAACAGGAACGTTTTTTACGAAAGCCGTGTTGAGTATATTTAAGTAAGTTATTTGCCTCTAAGTGATTTACGAGTCTGTCTCTTATGACCTTTTCTAGCATTTTACATACAATTGAGGTTAAGCTAATTGGACGATAGTTACTGGGTAGGGATTTGCTGCCTTTTTTGAATATCGGTGTTACGTTGGCTAGCTCCCACTGATCAGGCATAGTCCCAGAGTGCAAGAATTCATTGAATAGCAATGTCAGTGGTTTGGAGAGCTCATCCTTAGCTTCCTTTAGAACTCTAGGCGAGATTGTATCAGGTCCAGGCATTTTATTTACCTTGAGTTTATCTAAACAATTCAATACTTCTCTCTCTGTAACGGTGATATTGCTTAGAACATCTGAATTATCAATCTGAATCGGCGATGGTGTAGGGATATCACTGAGGTCTTCGGTTGTAAAAACTGATGCAAAGAAGGTATTGAGGGCATTACTCATTTGTACTTCGTCTTTGGTGTATTCTCCATTTTCATCGACTAACGGTCCAACAGTTGAAGTAACTACTTTTTTCTTTCTGATATAACTATAGAATTCTTTCGGGTTTGTTTTACTTTGATTCGCAATATGTAACTCTAAGGTCTTTTTACTTTGCTTAATTAACTTTTTGGCTTTGCGTCGTAGCTCTACAAATTTCACCCGTTCTTCGTCATTTTGGGAGGGTTTTAATCTATCATTAGCACATTTTTTAGCAAGCAGACAGTCTGAAATATCTTTATTCCACCATTTGGGCTGATCATTATGGCCTGGACGCCGTATTTTCGATGGTATGCAGGCTTGCACTGCCTTAAGGTAAGTGGTTGTGAAACACTCCCAAGATGTATTTATGCCGTTATTGTTAGTCAGAAAGCTCCAGTCAGTTTCTATAAGCTTTGATTTAAGTTAATGAAAATTTGCTTTCTTAAAATCAGGGACTTTCTCAATGCTGCTATTTGATTTGTTACTAGTAAACTTTAAAGTTTAAGTTATCGTACGATGGTCGCTGTTACTGAATTCATCACCAACATTCAAATTCTCTATTAATTCTTCTTTTGTTGCGAGTACAAGGTCAAGCACATTATTACCACGGGTCGGAGATTGTACAAATTGAGAAAGTGAACTCTCTTGCAAGTTAGCATAGAGGTCATGTCCAGAGTGTGAAGTAAGAATATCGCCCCATTTAGTCACGGGTAAGTTGAAATCGCCAAGAATTACGGTATCTTGTATGTTAGTTATTTCTGCAATTTGTTCATAAATTTCACTGTCAGTTTGCACTGATTGAGCTGGGGGTCTGTATAATAAAGCTAGTGTTATTTTAGTTCCTCGTTTATTATTTAATACTACGTAAGATATGTCTATATTCGCAATGCATAAGTGTGTTGATTTTCAATGTGAGCATCCTAGGTTCGAATCCCCGGACTGCCACATGTGTTTGTTAATTTCATTAATCGAGTTTAGGAGTAAAGTTGGTTGGTGGAGAGAACATAATAATTAAGACAGGATTAAGACTTTCCTTTATAAAAGGAAAGAGAAAGAGAGAGAGAGAGAGAGAGAGAGACTACCCTGCATATATTTAATCCAACTCATTCTTATCACCGTTACCTTTCTTATCACACATTACCAAGCCAAAAAAAAAAAATTAATTATATATAAAAAAAAAAAAAAAAAAAAGGTCCCACCTCTTTCCCAATGTTCTTAAGTACGCCATTAGCATAAATATTAGCATAAACTAACACATGATGCAAATTAGGCTAGGCTAACTTGGAATATTAGAGGGTACAGGCTAATTTAAAGATATAATATATCATTTCACTCCCAACACCAAACACCTCCCAATGAAATTAATGAACGCGTGTGATCCTACCGGGATTCGAACCTGAGTTACCACATACAAATCTTAAGGGAGCTCACCTCGCATGTTTTTCTCTTTCTCTCCCTCTCTCTTTGACTTATATCCATTCGGCCCCATTCACCCTACTGTTTTAAGACGTTTAGCCCCATCCAGGTGTTAATATTTTCCTGACGAGCGGTAGCGAGCCAGCATATATAGTATTTGGTTTTGACAGATAGCTAAATTTGCACATTTTTCGATAGAAAAATGTCTCCGGCGAAGCCTCATTTCTCCATACAATGCTGGCTCGCTATCGCTTGCCAGGAAGAAATCGACACCTAGATGGGGATAAACGTCTTAAAATAGTTGGCTGAATGGGGCCGAATGGATACAAGCCAGAGAACGAGAGAAAAGGACAGAAATAAAAAAAAAAGCAGGTCACCCCCCTTAAAGGAAGACACCGGTAGTGAAGGGGTTAAATGTAGATTAGGAAAGACCTGTGGCAATCAGATCAATATCAATGGGTTAGTGTTGATCCCATGTTAACTAAAGTAAAATCGTCTACTGTTAGCCAGAGTGAGATGCTAATAACGAGGTTAACCCCTTCTATACCGGCGACCTACTTTTTCATGTTATTCTAGGTATACTAAGACAACTTTATGCAGTTTAAAAAGGACCTCCAGCAATTAACAAGCTTCTAACTATCTCACTTAAGGGGAGGTTTTTAGTGTGTTCCCTAGACCTCCATCAAGCTTAAAATTACACCCCCTTGAGTCCCTTTCAAGATAAATTTGTACATTTTTCGGTAGAAAAATGTCCCGGCCGAAGGCCGGTTCCTCTTAAATTACAGGCTCGCTATCGCTCGCCAGGATAAAATTGACACCTGAATGGCACGAAAGGTCTTAATATGGGGTCAAAGTTCTTAAAATCGCTAAACTAATGGGGCAAACGTTTTATAATATCAAAAGCAATGGGGCTAAACATGAGGGAGAAAGGGGTCCAGAAAAAAATCCCTCACGTGGAGACCTCCCCTTAACCTTTTTGTTACTACCACAGATCCTTCTTAAGCTGCACAAAATCGTCTAAAAATATAGTTAGAGATATTATCAAAGACGCCGCTGGTACGGAAGGGGTTAAGAGGACAGTGGTCATTTTGGAGAGATCTATTTATTTACTTGCATATTAATTCATTTTTTCAGTTTCATCGCTAGACCTTCATCAAACTTTAAAAAAAACACTCCCTAGACTAAGATTTAAGTCATATCTAGACATATTTAAGCTAAATATGTACATTTTTCGTTATAAAAATGTCCGGACCGAAGGCTGATTTATCTTAAAATGACAGGCTCGCTATTGCTCGCCAGGAAAAAGATCGACACCTAAATGGCACGAAAGGTCTTGATATTGATATAGAAATGAGACGAAAGGTTTTAAAATCGACAAACTAATGGGGGCGAACGTCTTAAAATATGAACACTAATGGGGCTAAAGAAGAGGAAGAACGACCCATCACACATAACCAGACACACATTCAGACAATAAAACAAAAATAATAATGCTGATCAAATATTTCTACAGTCGATTAATTGTCAGCTGATGGTAAATTGCCATCTCTCCTTCCTGATTACTCGGCTATGACGTACAGTCGAGGTTAAGGGGAGGTCTTTAGTTTGGTCCCTAGATATCCTTCAAGCTTAAGATTACACCCCCTTGAGCCCCTTTCAAGATAAATTTGTACATTTTTCGGTAGAAAAATGTCCCGGCTGAAAGCCGGTTCCTCTTAAATTACAGGCTCGCTATCGCTCGCCAGGATAAAATTGACACCTAAATGGCACGAAAGGTCTTAAAATTGACAGAAATGGGTTGAAAGTTCTTAAAATCGTCAAAATAATGGGGCAAAAGTCTCAAAATTAGAAAAAACAATGGGGCTAAACATGAGGGAGAAAAGAGTCCAGAAAAAAATCCCTCAAGTGAAAATTATCTCCCCTTAATAAGTGTTGTCAGAAAGTATCGGACACTGACTAATACTCTGAGGGATAAGCCCTATTCCCAGTCACTATAAAGACACCCATAACCCTTGTTGAGCGAACACCTCTGGAATCCATGACAACACCACTTAAGGGGAGGTGTCCACTTGAAGGATTTTTTGCTTTACCCCTTTCTCCCTTATTTTTAGCCCCATTGCTTTTGAAGTTTTAAGACGTTCGCCCCATTAGTTTAGCGAATTTAAGTTCACCCCATTTATGTCACTTTTAAGACCTTTCGTCCCATTTAGGTGTCGATTTTTTCCTGGCGAGCGATAGCGAGCCTGTAATTTAAGAGGAACCGGCCTTTGGCCGGGACATTTTTCTTCCGAAAAATGTACAAATTCATCTTGAAAGGAGGTCAAGGGGGTGTAATTTCAAGCTTGATGGAAGTCTAGGAAACACACTAAAAACCTCCCCTTAATACCCCCGATTGTACATTTTGTTGGGATGTATGTTGCTTCCTATGACTTAAATTGCTTCAAACTCCGTGTGTCCAGGCATTTTGGCTCGAACGTCCCTTGATTTTGGCCCTGTCACTCTTTCAACTATGGGAGAGGCACTCGCTATAGCCAGTTATGCCTTTTGCCTCCCTCAATCACATAGAAAAAAAAAAAAAAAAAAAAATGAAAAGAAAGCCATAATATGAAGCAGCAACATAGAAGTATCCTATATTTCCAATTATAATCCAGAAATCTGACGCCAAGGGATTCGAATTACCATCAGCTGGAATCAAATCCAGTATAATCCATCACATAAGCTAATCATTACACAGGCGACTAGAATATTGGTAATCAGGTCTTAAAAAAAAAAAAAAAAAAAAAAAAAATGGGGATTGGGCCTGAGTATATAGATAGATAGATAGATAGATAGAACTCCATTAGTCTTGAGATTTTCAGACATTCATTCCATTATTTTGGCAATTTTAGGACCTTTCGTGACATTTAGGTGTCGATTTTTGTCCTGGCGAGCGAAAGCGAGCCTGCAATTATAAGAGAAAGCGGCCTTTGGCCGTGGCAATTTTCTACCGGAAAAATTCAAAAATTCATCTGGAATGGGGATCTATGGAGTTCTTTCATAAGATTGATGGAGGTCTTGGGAGGAAACAAACAAATAGTAAATAAATATTAATAAACATCACCGGCTCTACTGACTTGGATACCAGCCACCAGGTCTCCATTAAGGGGCCAGCCACCAGGTCTCCATTAAGGGGGGGTCACTGACTTGGATACCAGCCACCAGGTCTCCATTAAGGGGGGGTCACCGGCTCTACTGACTTGGATACCAGCCACCAGGTCTCCATTAAGGGGGGGTCACCGGCTCTACTGACTTGGATACCAGCCACCAGGTCTCCATTAAGGGGGGGTCACCGGCTCTACTGACTTGGATACCAGCCACCAGGTCTCCATTAAGGGGGGGTCACCGGCCCTACTGACGGATACCAGCCACCAGGTCTCCATTAAGGGAGGGTCACCGGCTCTACTGACTTGGATACCAGCCACCAGGTCTCCATTAAGGGGGGGTCACCGGCCCTACTGACGGATACCAGCCACCAGGTCTCCATTAAGGGGGGTCACCGGCCCTACTGACGGATACCAGCCACCAGGTCTCCATTAAGGGGGGGTCACCGGCCCTACTGACGGATACCAGCCACCAGGTCTCCATTAAGGGGGGGTCACCGGCCCTACTGACGGATACCAGCCACCAGGTCTCCATTAAGGGGGGGTCACCGGCCCTACTGACGGATACCAGCCACCAGGTCTCCATTAAGGGGGGGTCACCGGCCCTACTGACTTGGATACCAGCCACCAGGTCTCCATTAAGGGGGGGTCACCGGCCCTACTGACTTGGATACCAGCCACCAGGTCTCCATTAAGGGGGGGGTCACCGGCCCTACTGACGGATACCAGCCACCAGGTCTCCATTAAGGGGGGGTCACCGGCCCTACTGACGGATACCAGCCACCAGGTCTCCATTAAGGGGGGGTCACCGGCCCTACTGACGGATACCAGCCACCAGGTCTCCATTAAGGGGGGGTCACCGGCCCTACTGACGGATACCAGCCACCAGGTCTCCATTAAGGGGGGGTCACCGGCCCTACTGACGGATACCAGCCACCAGGTCTCCATTAAGGGGGGGTCACCGGCCCTACTGACGGATACCAGCCACCAGGTCTCCATTAAGGGGGGGTCACCGGCCCTACTGACGGATACCAGCCACCAGGTCTCCATTAAGGGGGGGTCACCGGCCCTACTGACGGATACCAGCCACCAGGTCTCCATTAAGGGGGGGTCACCGGCCCTACTGACGGATACCAGCCACCAGGTCTCCATTAAGGGGGGGTCACCGGCCCTACTGACGGATACCAGCCACCAGGTCTCCATTAAGGGGGGGTCACCGGCCCTACTGACGGATACCAGCCACCAGGTCTCAATTAAGGGGGGGTCACCGGCCCTACTGACGGATACCAGCCACCAGGTCTCCATTAAGGGGGGGTCACCGGCCCTACTGACGGATACCAGCCACCAGGTCTCCATTAAGGGGGGGTCACCGGCCCTACTGACGGATACCAGCCACCAGGTCTCCATTAAGGGGGGGTCACCGGCCCTACTGACGGATACCAGCCACCAGGTCTCAATTAAGGGGGGGTCACCGGCCCTACTGACGGATACCAGCCACCAGGTCTCCATTAAGGGGGGGTCACCGGCCCTACTGACGGATACCAGCCACCAGGTCTCCATTAAGGGGGGGTCACCGGCCCTACTGACGGATACCAGCCACCAGGTCTCCATTAAGGGGGGGTCACCGGCCCTACTGACGGATACCAGCCACCAGGTCTCCATTAAGGGGGGGTCACCGGCCCTACTGACGGATACCAGCCACCAGGTCTCAATTAAGGGGGGTCACCGGCCCTACTGACGGATACCAGCCACCAGGTCTCCATTAAGGGGGGGTCACCGGCCCTACTGACGGATACCAGCCACCAGGTCTCCATTAAGGGGGGGTCACCGGCCCTACTGACGGATACCAGCCACCAGGTCTCCATTAAGGGGGGGTCACCGGCCCTACTGACGGATACCAGCCACCAGGTCTCCATTAAGGGGGGGTCACCGGCCCTACTGACGGATACCAGCCACCAGGTCTCCATTAAGGGGGGGTCACCGGCCCTACTGACGGATACCAGCCACCAGGTCTCCATTAAGGGGGGGTCACCGGCCCTACTGACGGATACCAGCCACCAGGTCTCCATTAAGGGGGGGTCACCGGCCCTACTGACGGATACCAGCCACCAGGTCTCCATTAAGGGGGGTCACCGGCCCTACTGACGGATACCAGCCACCAGGTCTCAATTAAGGGGGGGTCACCGGCCCTACTGACGGATACCAGCCACCAGGTCTCAATTAAGGGGGGGTCACCGGCCCTACTGACGGATACCAGCCACCAGGTCTCCATTAAGGGGGGGTCACCGGCCCTACTGACGGATACCAGCCACCAGGTCTCAATTAAGGGGGGGTCACCGGCCCTACTGACGGATACCAGCCACCAGGTCTCCATTAAGGGGGGGTCACCGGCCCTACTGACGGATACCAGCCACCAGGTCTCCATTAAGGGGGGTCACCGGCCCTACTGACGGATACCAGCCACCAGGTCTCAATTAAGGGGGGGTCACCGGCCATACTGACGGATACCAGCCACCAGGTCTCAATTAAGGGGGGGTCACCGGCCCTACTGACGGATACCAGCCACCAGGTGTCCATTAAGGGGGGGTCACCGGCCCTACTGACGGATACCAGCCACCAGGTCTCAATTAAGGGGGGGGGGGGTCACCGGCTCTACTGACGGATACCAGCCACCAGGTCTCCATTAAGGGGGGGTCACCGGCCCTACTGACGGATACCAGCCACCAGGTCTCAATAAAGGGGGGGACACCGGCCCTCCTGACTGGATACCGGCCACAAGGTCTCCATTAAGGGGGGGGGGGGGGGGGTCACCGGCTCTACTGACTTGGATACCAGCCACCAGGTATCCATTAAGGGGGGGGGATCACTGACTTGGATACCAGCCACCAGGTCTCCATTAAGGGCGGGTCACTGACTTGGATACCAGCCACCAGGTCTCCATTAAGGGGGGGTCACTGACTTGGATACCAGCCACCAGGTCTCCATTAAGGGGGGGGTCACTGACTTGGATACCAGCCACCAGGTCTCCATTAAGGGGGGGTCACTGACTTGGATACCAGCCACCAGGTCTCCATTAAGCGGGGGTCACTGACTTGGATACCAGCCACCAGGTCTCCATTAAGGGGGGGTCACTGACTTGGATACCAGCCACCAGGTCTCCATTAAGGGGGGGGGGGGGGTCACTGACTTGGATACCAGCCACCAGGTCTCCATTATTCCGATGCAGCTTATTAACATTAGATATGAACGTTAAATTGCCAAAGGTTACCGTACTGGTAAGACTGGGTTAGTTAAGTAGGTTGTGTTGAAATATCCGGTGAGCTACAACAAGGATTTCACAGAACACATACTGTAGCTTGTTTGACCTTTTGATTCGTAATGGCCCTTCCTGAATTGATCACAAAAAGTTATACGAGACCCTTTTCATACGTTTCACCCCATTCAGTTGTCGATTTTAACTGGGCGAGCGATAACGAGCCTGCATTTAGGAAATACCGGTCTTCGGCCGGGAAATTTTTCTACCGATTTTGTGTTTACATATTTAGCTACCGTACACTATTTAAATCATTACGTCATCATTATTATTATTACGTCATCATTCGCTCACAGGACAGACAGCCGAATTGTCAACATATCACAATTTCAACATATATAAACGCAATAAACCTGTGATAACACTATACTCGGTTTCTTCTCAGCTGACGGTAAATTGAATCCCTTAGCAGCTCGTTCATCGATAGTTAATGGCAAAATATGAAACTCCTATGTCTCTGTATCATATTAAGACAAGGTATATATAATTACCACCATGTTTCACTACAAAATCACTAACATAACTGAGAAATCTTGATGGGAACTTAACGATTCACCGTCAGTAAAAAAGTAAAAAAAATATATAGCCTAGTTATTTTTTCGGTCTGACAATCGACCTCGGTTATTTTCTCTTTCTCTCCCTCTCTCTTTGGCTTGTGTCCATTCGGCCCCATCCATTCAGCCTACTGTTTAAGACGTTTACCCCCATCCAGGTGTCAACATTTTCCTGACGAGCGGTAGCGAGCCAGCATATATATGTTTTTGTTTTGAGAGCAAGCTAAATTTATAAATTTGTCGATAGCCGGATTTCTCCATACAATGCTGGCTCGCTATCGCTCGCCAGGAATAAATCGACACCTGGATGGGGATAAACGTCTTAAGACAGTTGGCTGAATGGGGCCGAATGGATACAAGCCAGGGAAAGAGAGAAAAGGAGAAAAAAAAAAAAAAAAAAAAACGGTGACCCCCTTAATTCCTACCTGACTTCCGGCTTGACTTTACGATCGCTGTTTTGGGGAAGTTGGGGAAGAGTTGAATTACTGTGAGAGAGAGAGAGAGAGAGAGAGAGAGAGAGAGAGAGAGAGAGAGAGAGAGAGAGAGAGAGAGAGAGAGAGAGAGAGAGAGAGAGAGGAGAGAGTGTGTGAGAGAAAAAGAGAATATGAATATGTGTGTGTGTGTGTGTGTGTGTGAGAGAGAGAGAGCTTGTGAGAGAGAGAGATTGTGTGAGAGAGATATACCGGTATATATATATATATATATATATATATATATATATATATATATATATATATATATATATACTCTTTTAAGTATCTGGGCAGTGTGTTGAGTAAAGATGGGACTATGGATGAAGAGGTGCGGGAGAGGGTACAACAGGGGAAGAGGGTTGTAGGAACGCTAAAAGCAGTAACAAGAAATAGGGTGGTCAGTATGGAAGTGAAGAAGTCCTTGCATGACAGTGTGGTAATCCCGACACTGACTTACGGAAGCGAAGCATGGACGTTGGTTGAGAGACTCAGACCAAGAGTGAGAGCAGTGGAAATGAATTACTTAAGGAGTGCGGGCGGAGTACCATGGAGGGATAGACAGACTAATGAGGAAGTAAGAAGGAGGTGTGGTGTGGAGGTAGACGTGCTGGAAAGTGTGAAAAGGAACAACTTGAGATGGTTCGGGGATATGGAACGTATGGAAAGCGAGAGAATGACTAAGAGGGTGTACGAGAGCGAGGTGGAGGGACAGAGGGGGAGAGGTAGACCGAATATGAGGTGTGGAAAGATGGGAGTGAGGAAGTACATGAACGAAGGCGGTGCTGGTTGGGGGGAGGGGCGTCGACTGACTGGGGACAGAGGTGCATGGGGGCGGTTCGTTCGTGGCCACCCCCTCCGGGGTCAAGGGGTCAGGCAATAGATAGATAGATAGATAGATAGATAGATAGATAGATAGATAGATTAGATAGATAGATAGATAGATAGATAGATATATATATATATATATAGTGAGAGAGAGAGAGAGAGAGTACAGTTGGCACCCCTCATACATACACACACACACCATCTGCCTTAGCTTAGGGTTTATTTTAGTGTAGCCTCACTCGCTTAGGCCTAGCACCACATAATTATTCTCAGCTTAGGAAGGACCTCTCATAACTAGGCTACGGTACTTATTTACTGGTTCAATATCATACATAAGAACATTAATGTATAATTATTATATTAGCATTACGGTTGGTTCACGTTTTGGGCTATTTTTGCATGTATTCATTATTTTTCTAGTTTCCTCCCTAGACCTCCATCAAATTTAAAAAAACATCCATTAGATCCCCCTTCTAGATTAATTTGTATATTTTTCGGTAGAAAAATTTCCCGGCCGAAGGCCGGTTCTTCCAACATTACAGGCTCACTATCGTTCGCCAGGGAAAACATCGACACATAAATAGCACGAAAGGTCTAAATATTGACGAAGAAATGGGGCGAAAGGTCTTAAAATCGACTAACAGTAACTAATGGGGCAAACATCTCAACATCTGAAAACTAATGGGGCTAAACATGAGGGAGAAAGTGATCCAGAAAACCGGCCCATCTCCCCTTAAAACGTCAAAACTAATGGGGCTAAATATGAGGGAGAAGGGGGTCAAAAAAAAAAAAATCCACTCCCCTTAACCAATTGACCACTTGCGAGTTTCACGCTATAAGGAAGTTGGAGCCGTGAACATCGATATTATAGAGAAATGTAATAATAACGTGGGTTTCGGAGTGATAAAAAGTAAGATCAATTTTGGTTTTATGTATTTATATATGTATTTATTATGAATTTATATATGAATTTATATGTATTTATATATGTATTTATTATGAATTTATATATGTATTTATATATGTATTTATATATGTATTTATATATGTATTTATATATGTATTTATATATGTATTTATATATGTATTTATTATGAATTTATATATGTATTTATATATGTATTTATTATGTATTTTATATGTGTATCTGTATTTATTATGAATTTATATATGTATTTATTATGAATTTATATATGTATTTATATATGTATTTATATATGTATTTATATATGTATTATATATGTATTTATTTATGTATTTATTATGTATTTATATATGTATTTATATATGTATTTATTATGTATTTATATATGTATGTTTTATATATGTATTTATATATGTATTTATATATGTATGTACCGGTATGTTTTATATATGTATTTATATATGTATTTATATATGAATTTATATATGAATTTATATATGAATTTATATATGTATTTATATATGTATTTATTATGTATTTATATATGTATTTATATATGTATTTATATATGTATTATATATGTATTTATTATGTATTTATATATGCATTTATTATGTATTTATTATGTATTTATTTATGTATTTATTATGTATTTATTATGTATTTATATATGTATTTATATATGTATTATATATGTATTTATTATGTATTTATATATGTATTTATATATGTATTTATATATGTATTTATTATGAATTTATATATGTATTTATATATGTATTTATTATGTATTTATATATGTATTTATTATGTATTTATATATGTATTACGACCGTATGTTAGCTGGTAATTCTGCTATATATCGTCGTCTACGGCTCCAACTTCCTTATAGCCTGAAACTCGCCAGTGGTCAATAGAGGATTATGATGAGTTTTGACCGTATATTTTGGTTACGGTATTTGTAGACGATTGTATTCAGTTTAAGAATGCCCACCTCGTTCTTTCTCTCTCTCCCTCTATCTCTGAGTTGTATCCATTCGGCCCCATTTAACCCCTTCAAACTCATATGACGCAGAGGTTGCCACATTAGCAATAAGAAATAGAGTTCTCTCACTCTTATAATTACCTACCTCTCCAAAATTAGTTTTCTGCCCACAGCTAACTCAAAAGACAAATGCAGAGGTTGAAGTAACTAAACTAAAGGCTTCTAAATACCCCTGATGGTCTTTAAAGTATCCCTAATAGGCTCAAAATCGCGTCGTATGTCGGAGAGGGTTAACCTACTGTTTTAAGACGTTTATCTCCGTCCAGCTGTCGATTTTTTCCTGGCGAGTGAAACCAAGCTAGCATATTTAAAAAAAACAAAAAATTACAGCAGGCTAAATTTTTATATTTTTCGATAAAAATAATCTCTCCGGCGAAGCCGGATTTCTCCATACAAAGCTGGCTCGCTATCGCTAGAAATCGACACCTGGATGGGGGTAAACGTCTTGAAACAGTAGGCTGAATGGGGTCGAATGGATACAACCCAGAGAAAGAGTGAGAAAGAGAAAAAAACGAAGTGGGCCCCCTTAAAAAGGCGTGTGTATTGTGACCGACAAAACGGGTAATGGAGCGGACCAATTATTGTCCCCAGGTAAGTACCGGTACTAAAAGGATTGGTTATAAATACTGTACATGTGGCACTCAAAGGACTCGAACCTAGGATACTCACACCGAAATTCTGCGCACTTATGCATTACCTACCTAAGGTTACCTAAGGATGTGTTCGCCACTCTCCTAGCAGCACCGAGGAGCGCGTCGCCCCTCGTTGTGGGTTGTGTTTTACACTATCAAGACAGTTACACGAAAATAAACATACGGGTAATGGTTGAAAATACGGTGAAAAAGGCACGTCTTGTGAGTACCGTAACAAAAGGCACGTCTTGTGAGTACCGTAACAAAAGGTGTAATCGAGCAAACCAATTTACCCCAGGTTAGGTAGGTGGAAAAAGGTTTGGTTACTTGCCTCCACATGTGGGTGAATAGACATGTGGGGGAATAGACATGTGGGTGAATAGACATGTGGGCGAATAGACATGTGGGTGAATAGACATGTGGAGCAATAGACATGTGGGTGAATAGACATGTGGGGCAATAGACATGTGGGTGAATAGACATGTGGGGCAATAGACATGTGGGGCAATAGACATGTGGGTGAATATACATGTGGGGCAATAGACATGTGGGTGAATAGACATGTGGGGCAATAGACATGTGGGTGAATAGACATGTGGGTGAATAGACATGTGGGTGAATAGACATGTGGGTGAATAGACATGTGGGTGAATAGACATGTGGGCGAATAGACATGTGGGCGAATAGACATGTGGGCGAATAGACATGTGGGGCAAGAGACATGTGGGGGAATAGACATGTGGGCGAATAGACATGTGGGGCAATAGACATGTGGGGCAATAGACATGTGGGTGAATAGACATGTGGGTGAATAGACATGTGGGTGAATAGACATGTGGGGCAATAGACATGTGGGGCAATAGACATGTGGGTGAATAGACATGTGGGGCAATAGACATGTGGGTGAATAGACATGTGGGGCAATAGACATGTGGGGCAATAGACATGTGGGGCAATAGACATGTGGGGCAATAGACATGTGGGTGAATAGACATGTGGGTGAATAGACATGTGGGTGAATAGACATGTGGGGCAATAGACATGTGGGGCAATAGACATGTGGGGCAATAGACATGTGGGTGAATAGACATGTGGGTGAATAGACATGTGGGGCAATAGACATGTGGGGCAATAGACATGTGGGTGAATAGACATGTGGGGCAATAGACATGTGGGGCAATAGACATGTGGGGCAATAGACATGTGGGGCAATAGACATGTGGGTGAATAGACATGTGGGGCAATAGACATGTGGGTGAATAGACATGTGGGGCAATAGACATGTGGGGCAATAGACATGTGGGGCAATAGACATGTGGGGCAATAGACATGTGGGGCAATAGACATGTGGGGCAATAGACATGTGGGGCAATAGACATGTGGGGCAATAGACATGTGGGGCAATAGACATGTGGGGCAATAGACATGTGGGACAATAGACATGTGGGTGAATAGACATGTGGGTGAATAGACATGTGGGACAATAGACATGTGGGTGAATAGACATGTGGGGCAATAGACATGTGGGTGAATAGACATGTGGGACAATAGACATGTGGGTGAATAGACATGTGGGTGCATTAGAATTAATCGTCTATTAACAGCCCAAAAACAAAGACAATGCGTAATCGGATCTTGAAAAGGATGAACATTAATAGAGTAGCCTATAGTACCAGGTATAGTACCAGGTATAGTACCAGGTATAGTACCAGGTATAGTACCAGGTATAGTACCAGGTATAGTACCAGTGATAGTACCAGGTATAGTACCAGGTATAGTACCAGGTATAGTACCAGGTATAGTACCAGGTATAGTACCAGGTATAGTACCAGGTATAGTACCAGGTATTAAATATGTTTACCTTTAAATATAGCCAAGGTAAATTTGTATATTTTTCGATAGAAAAATTTCTCCGGCGAAGCCGGATTTCTCCATACAATGCTGGCTCGCAATCGCTCGACAGGAAGAAATCGAGACCTGGATGGGGATAAACGTCTTAAAACAGTTGGCTGAATGGGGCCGAATGGATAAAAGCCACGGAAAGAGAGAAAAGAAGAGAAAGATAAAACAAAGCGGTGACGTCGCCGGTAGAGAAGGGATTGATCAAACACACACCCATAAATCAATCGGTCCATAAGTGACGGTATACATGGCTGATCTAGATGTGGCTGAAAGAGAAACAAAGCAGGTGAAGCCTCTTAACCCCTTCTGTACCGGCGACGCCTTTTCATTATATTCTGGCTACTACTAATCGATTTTATTCAGTTTAAGAAGGCTCTCTAGCAATTATAAGGATACGAACTATCTCAATCAACCCTCTTAACTACCACAGCTCCTTCCTAAGCTGCATAAAATCGTTCAAATATAGCTTGAATTGGATACAACAGACGTCGTCGGTACAGAAGGGGTTAACATTGAGATACCGGTACCGTAAAGTAGGATACCGGTACCGGAAGTAGTTTTTTGTTTGTTTGTTTTTAATATAGGCATATCCGTATTGAATAAATATTATATCTATCTATCTATTGCCTGACGCCGTGATCCCCGAAGGAGTGGCCACGAACAAAACGCCTCCATGCACCTCTGTCCCAGTCAGTCGACGCCCCTCCTCCCAACCAGCACCGCCTTCATCCATATACTTCTTCACTCCATTCTTCCACCTCTCTTTTGGTTTACCTCTCCCTCTGTCCTTCCACCTCGCTCTCGTACACCCTCTTAGTCATTCTCCCGCTTCCCATACGTTTCATATGGCCGAACCCTCACAAGGTGTTCCTTTTCACACTTTCCTACAACCCTCTTCCCCTGTTGCACCCTCTCCCGCACTTCTTCATCCATAGTCCCATCTTTACTCAACACACTGCCCAGATACTTAAATGAGCTGACAATCTCCATAGCCTGATCGTTTAACTTCACCTCACACTCTGTGGCTTCACCCCTTTCGAAGACCACAACCTTGCTCTTCCCCGCATTTACCTTCAGATTCCGTTTTCCGCACGCTGTTCCAAACATATTTACCAGACCCTGCAACTCCCATAAATATTGCTATAGACTAAATCAGTTTCCAAAGATATACCGGTACTGGTACCGTACCTGATTCAAGAAAATATCAGGGACCCACAAATTTATACAGTACGGTACCGGTATATGTTAAAAAAATAAAAATAAAAATAAAATAAAAATAATAATAATAATAATAATAATAATAATAATAATAATAATAGGAATAGTGGGGATTGGGCGTGAGTTAATAGACACTAGACTATACAAATGATAATTATTGGGTTGCATTAAACAGAACTGCGTGCCAGCCCCAACAACAGATTATAGCTTACCGCACGCCGCCGCACCGTATTTATAGCTCAACTTAAGGGGAGACTGGCCGCTTGTTTGGTCTATTCATTCATTTATTCATGTTTGTTTAGTTTACTCCCTAAACCTCCATCAAGCTTAGAAAAACACCCCTAGACCCCCCTTCAAGATAAATGTGTACATTTTTCGGTAGAAAAGTTTCCCGGCCAAAGGCCGGTTCCTCTTAAAATTGCAGGCTCGCTATCGCTCGTCAGGAAATAATAGACACCTAAATGGCACGAAAGGTTCTAAAATTGACAACGAAATGGGGCAAAAGGTGTTAAAATCGCCAAACTAATGGACCGAACGTCTTATAATCTCAAAACTAGTGGGGCTAAACATTAGGGAGAAGGGGTTCCATAAAAACGGTCTTCCTCCCCTTAAGCTAGCCTACTCTTATTTAACACTAATTACCCTGCCCATCTTAACTAGCTTAATCTATAATGCTATTTCTGTTTGGAGCGTACGGTAATTATCTGTCCACCGTCTGTTATCCCTTCAGCACGATCATGGCATTTAAACATATGCTGGTTACCACTAGACGATTTTCTTTACTTTATAGGCTAATCTACCTCTAATCCAGTTTTTATTAATTTCACCACAACACCAAACACCTCCAATGAAATTAATGAAAACATTATATGTAAGAGGGTGACGGGTCAACTCAACCAGTAGACCATTTCAACCAGTAGCTCTCAACCAGTACCAAATCAACCAATACGGTTAGGTTAGGTTAGGTTAGTACTATATTTTGGCACTGGTTTGGTTGGTCTGGGTTAATTTGGCACTGGTTGAGAGCTACTGGTTGAAATGGTCTACTGGTTGAGATGACATGGAACCATGTAAGAGAACACTAAAGCCGGTATCACACGAGCGCTTTTTCACTCAACATTTATCCTCAACACTGGTCTGGCAGCTTATGAGGTCCACATTATAAATATAATGTTAACCTAAATTCATCCATCATCAGTCTAGTTCCCGATACCAGTGCCAAATATTCCAGAAAGGTTGCCAGAAAAATGTTGATCATCGAATGTTGACTATAGAAGCTCTCGTGTGATACCGGCTTAACAAATACCGGTAGTAGACTGGATTTTAGATACGTATGGACTCGGATACAGTGACTCGGATACTACCGCCCCTAAAGTGTTCGTGTGATACCGGCTTCCGAGATCTGATTAAGGGGGGTCACCGTTTTTTTTTTTTTTATCTTTCTCTCCTTTTCGCTCTTTCTCTGGCTGGTATCCATTCGGCCCCATTCAGCCAACTGTTTTAAAACGTTTATCCCCATCTAGGTGTCGATTTCTTCCTGGCGGGCGATAGCGAGCCAGCATTGTATGGAGAAATCCGGCTTTGCCAGAGAAATTTTTCTATCGAAAAATGTACAAATTTAGCTTGCTGTCAAAACAAAAATATAAGCTATATGTGCTGGCTCGCTCCCGCTCGCCAGGAAAATATTGACTCCTGGATAGGGGTAAACGTCTTCAAACAGTAGGCTGAATGGGGCCGAATGGATACAACCCAGAGAAAGAGAGAAAAACGGAGAAAAAAAGCGAGGTGGGCTCCCTTAAGATACCTGTTATCTCTGTGATGCCTGTAGGTCCTTCCTAAGCTGCGCAAACTCGCCCAATGATAACCAGAATGGAATGCGAAATAGCGGCCTAGTTACTAAAAGAGATTAACCCTTTCAAGCTCTGACGCGTTTTAGCAGTTTATTTTGGCTCTCATCAGACGATATTATGCAGCTTAGGAAGGATCTGTGGTTATTAAAAGACTAAATACTATCTTGATCAACCCTTTGACTTCCATATACCGTTACTAATCTGAATAAAATCGTCTAATAGTAGCCAGAAAACAGAACAGAAACGCGTAGTGGAGCTTGAAGGGGTTAATTATAATGCAGGATACTATAGTCTATTCACTATGATTCGGCCAGAAATATTTGTAGAACCTGGTTGTAGTTAGCCTACCCTGTTTAAGGGGGGATGGGCCGGTTTTCTGGACCACTTTCTCCCTCATGTTTAGCCCCATTAGTTTTCAGATGATTGCCCCATTAGTTAGTCGATTTTAAGACCTTTCGCTCCATTTCTTCGTCAATATTTAGACCTTTCGTGCTATTTAGGTGTCGATTTTTTCCGCGGCGAACGATAGTGAGCCTGTAATGTTGGAAGAACCGGCCTTCGGCCGGGAAATTTTTCTACCGAAAAATTTACAATCTAGAAAGGGGAATCTAATGGATGTTTTTTTTAAATTTGATGGAGGTCTAGGGAGGAAACTAGAAAAATAATAAATACATACAAAAATCGCCCAAAAAGTGAACCATCCCCCCTTAATCTAACACTGATCTAATGTCCATATGTAAGAGCATGGTTCACTTGATATTATGGTTATGCAAATATATGGAAAACTAATATGCTAAACATGAGGGAGAAGGGGGTCGAGAAAAAGCGAGTACTACCCCCTTAAACGGCCACACTCTTAAACAGCTCATGTGATTCGGAGTTGAGAAGTGTGAGAGTTAGTGATTCGTAGTTGAAAAGTGTGTGAGAGTTAGTGATTCGGAGTTGAAAAGTGTGAGAGTTAGTGAATCGTAGTTGAGAAGTGTGTGAGTAAGGCAAGCGCGTGTGTGAAATGGAGTTACCAGTACGTGTGTTATGGGTGGAAAATGAACTAGGAATATGAGAGAGAGAGAGAGAGAGAGAGAGAGAGAGAGAGAGAGAGAGAGAGAGAGAGAGAGAGAGAGAGAGAGAGAGAGAGAGAGAGAGAGAGAGAGGGGAGGAATAAGGATGAGACATTTGTAGGTTGAAAGGGAGAGTCAGGAAGTGTGTGTGTGTGTGTAGAGAGAGAGAGAGAGAGAGAGAGAGAGAGAGAGAGAGAGAGAGAGAGAGAGAGAGAGAGAGAGAGGGAGAGAGGGGGGGGGAGGAATAAGGATGAGACATTTGTAGGTTGAAAGGGAGAGTCAGGAAGTGTGTGTGTGTGTGTTAGAGAGAGAGAGAGAGAGAGAGAGAGAGAGAGAGAGAGAGAGAGAGAGAGAGGGAGGGGGGGGGGACTAAGGACAAGACATTTGTAGGTTGAAAGGGAGAGTCAGGAAGTGTGTAGAGAGGGAGAGTTGAGGCAGACAGTGTTGCCAATTTAAATACCGGTACTTTCCTGCTAGATTTTTGAGATATTTACTTTGGTCTAGAGGCAAATGCTTACATCTAGCGACATTAATTCGAGCGATATTTTGTAGCTTGAGCCATTTTAGAGCGATATTGCAGAAATTGGGCCATTGTTCTATCGATATTGCAGATTTAAGCCATTTTAGAGCGATATTGCAGATTTGAGCCATTTTAAAGCGATATTGCAGACATTGAGCCATTATTCTAGCGATATTCTGGAGATTTAAGCCATTTCAGAGCGATATTGCTGAGATTTGAGCCATTATGCTGGAGATTTAAGCCATTTTAGAACGATATTGCAGAAATTGTGCCATTATTCTAGCGATATTCAGCATTTATTTATTATTTAGCGACTTGGTAACTTTGACCGCAGCCATTCCTATAGTCTATTCGCTGTAAGTAGGCGAGAAATCATGAACTCTATCCTCTGTAACTCCAAAAGGGCTAGAGCAAATTGGCTGTAAATTCCCACATCTATTCCTGGACTGACACTTCCCAAATGATAGAAATATTAGCTCCGTTACTCTAGTCGTTTTTGAGTTACAGAGGTTAGAGGTCATGATTTCTCGCCTACTTACAGTGAATACACTATAGGCAAGGGAGGGCAATAGGCAAGAAAGATCAATTATATTAACCCTTTGAGTACCAGCGACGTGTGTTATATATTATTCTAGCTATATTTAAACGATATTATGCAGCTTAGGAACGATCTGTGGTAGTTTTAAAGGGTTGGTCGAGATAGTTTGAAGCCTTAACCCTTTCACGCACATATGACGCAGAGGTTGCCAGATTAGCAATAAGAAATAGTTCTCTCACTCATATAATTACCTCTCCAAAATTAGTGTTCTGCCCACAGCTAACTCAAAGACAACTGCAGAGGTTGAAGTAACTAAACTAAAGGTTTCTAAATACCCCTGATGGTAACAAAGGCTTTAAAGCATCCCTCATAGGCTCAAAATCGCGTCATTTGTCGGAGAGGGTTAATATTGCTAGAGGTCCTTCCTAAACTGATTAAAATGGTCTAATAGCCACCAGAACATAATTAAAAGGACGTCACCGGTACTGTACGGGTTAAGGACGTCACCGGTACTGTACGGGTTAAGGACGTCACCGGTACTGTACGGGTTAAGCATCCCTCAAATCGACGTCACCGGTACTGTACGGGTTAAGGCCGTCACCGGTACTGTACGGGTTAAGGACGTCACCGGTACTGTACGGGTTAAGGACGTCACCGGTACTGTACGGGTTAAGGACGTCACCGGTACTGTACGGGTTAAGGACGTCACCGGTACTGTACGGGTTAAGGACGTCACCGGTACTGTACGGGTTAAGGACGTCACCGGTACTGTACGGGTTAAGGACGTCACCGGTACTGTACGGGTTAAGGGGAGATATTTGCTGTCTGGATCCCCTTGTCCCTCACGTTTAGCCCCATTAGTTTTGAGATTATAAGACGTTCGCCCCATTAGTTTGATGATTGTATTTCCTTGTCAATATTTATACATTTCGTCCCTTCAAGCAGTTGATTTTTGCCTGGTTAGTGAGAGAGCCTGCAATTTATGAGATTTGTTGTTTAATCCGTCGAGTACCAGTGTCATCCTTTTGTTTAACCCGTTGAGTACCAGTGTCATCCTTTTGTTTAACCCGTTGAGTACCAGTGTCATCCTTTTGTTTAACCCGTTGAGTACCAGTGTCATCCATTTGTTTAACCCGTTGAGTACCAGTGTCATCCTTTTGTTTAACCCGTTGAGTACCAGTGTCATCCTTTTGTTTAACCCGTTGAGTACCAGTGTCATCCTTTTGTTTAACCCGTTGAGTACCAGTGTCATCCTTTTGTTTAACCCGTTGAGTACCAGTGTCATCCTTTTGTTTAACCCGTTGAGTACCAGTGTCATCCTTTTAATTATATTCTGACAATGATTAGACAATGTTAAATAAGCTTAGGAAGGACCTCTAGCAATCATAAGGCTTCAAACTATCTCAACCCCAAAAGTGTAGAAGAGCTCTGGGCACACTGAGGGACTCCTGGTTGACAAACAGGGGACCGAGCCTCTTCAACAAAATGCCAGAGAACGTGAGAAACCTGATGGACGTGCCAACGGAAGTTTTCAAAAAAGCCTTGGACAACCATCTCAAGTCGGTGCTTGATCAGCCATACTTCGCGGGGGGGAGAGCTGCCCTCTCGAATAGCCTGCTGCATCAAACACTGGCAGCAAACATACTCGGGGGGAGCAACTCTCGCCGAGGCCGCTGAGGAGGCCGAAACAACAAGTAAACTCAAGTAAGTAAGTAAACCAACCCTTTTAACTACTACAGATACTTCTTATTAAGCTGCAATGCACAAATGTATCTCAAATGGGGGGGGGGGGTGTCTTGGGGGTTATTTCCTTAAGCTTAATGGAGGTTTAGGGAGGGAATTAAATATATAGGGTACCGGTACCGTACCCTTATCAGGTACGGTACGCTATCTATTCATCAATCTTTTAGACTACCGGTACTCATTTAGCAACCTTCAATTCACGCTCCTTCCAACTGCATCTCTCTCTCCCTCCCTCCCCCCCCCCCCCCCTCTCTCCGTAGAAAGGTCAAGTCAAACAAGAAGTACCGGTATGTAGAAATAGGTGAAGGTAAAGGTAAAGAATCATTAAAGGGGTCACCTGTTTTTTGTATGACTTATCTGTCTCTCCTTTTCTCTGGCTTGTATCCATTCGGTCCCAATTCAACCAAACTGTTTTAAGAAGTTTATCCCTATCCAGGTGTCGATTTTTTCCTGGCGAGCGATAGCGAGCCAGCATTGTATGGAGAAATCCGGCTTCGCCGGAGGCATTTTTCTATCGAAAAATGTACAAATTTAGCTTGCTGTCAAAACAAATATATATATATATGCTGGCTCGCTATCGCTCGCCAGGAAAATATTGACACCTGGATGGGGTAAACATCTTAAAATGGTAGGCTGAATGGAGCCGAATGGATACAAGCCAAAGAGAGAGGGAGAGAAAGAGAAAAACAGCGAGGTGGGCCCCTTTAACAACCAACATTCCTGACCTGTACCACCAGCCTACAACCATTACTGTCACTTCTACCAGTATCTACCGGTACCACAATCTATGACCAGACTAGTTTACCTCTGTCACCTACCACCACATCTACTACCACTGTTTCTGTCCACTACCACAATTAACAGCAAGTCTTACCACAATTAACTACCGGTACCACAATTAACTACCATATCCCTACCACAATTAACTACCATCTACGGCCCTACTACATGTACTACCACTGTTTCTGTCCACTACCACAATTAACAGCCAGTCTTACCACAATTAACTACCATACTCCTACCACAATCCTACTACCATCTACGGCCCTACTGCATGTACTACCACTGTTTCTGTCCAATACCACAATTAACAGCAAGTCTTACCACAATTAACTACCACAATCCTAAACTACCACAATATACGACCCTACCACATGTACTACCACTGTTTCTGTCCAATACCACAATTAACAGCAAGTCTTACCACAATTAACTACCACCATCTACGACCCTACCACATGTACTACCACTGTTTCTGTCAACTACCACATGTACTACCCCTGTTTCTGTCAATTCAACCAATACTGTAATTTAGGTTAGGTTATGTAGTGGTAATTTAAAACTTGGCACTTAAGGGGGTAGTACTCGCTTTCTATGGACCCCCTTCTCCCTCGTGTTTAGCATATTAGTTTTGAGGTTTTAAGACGGTCGTTCCGTTAGTTTGGCGATTTTGAGACCTTTCGCCCTTTTTTTTTTTTTTTGGTCAATATTAAGACCTTTCGTGCCCTTCAGGTGTCGATTTTGTCCTACCGAAAATGTACATACGGTATTTTGAAAGGGGGTCAAGGGGGTGTTCTTCTAAGCTTGGTGGAGGTCTAGCGAGGATACCCAAAAAGGGGGTCAAGGGGGTGTTCTTCTAAGCTTGGTGGAGGTCTAGCGAGGATACTAAAAAAGGGGGTCAAGGGGGTGTTCTTCTAAGCTTGGTGGAGGTCTAGCGAGGATACCCAAAAATGCCGTATATTAATAAATTAATATAGACGAAAAACCAAGCACTATCCCCTTATTAAATAACAAAATTAATAATATAACGGTGGAAATAAAGTGACAGTAAAAATAAATAAGTAAATAAGACGGTAACGATAAATAAGTGTAAGTGGAATAAGTGGAATAAGTGTAAATAAGTGTAAGTGGAATAAGTGGAATAAGTGTAAGTGCATATGGAATAACGGTGGAATTGGATATATAGGCCTACAATAAAATGACAGTAGGCCTAATGACTAAGATGATACAAGTGGAGAGAGAGAGAGAGAGAGAGAGAGAGAGAGAGAGAGAGGCATAATGAATAACAGTCATAATAACGGTGGGTATAAAGATAACTACATCACTATAGTCTATTCGCTGTAAGTACGCGAGAAATCATGACCTCTAACCTCTGTAACTCAAAAACGACTAGAGTAATCGAGCTAATATGTCTACCATTTGGGAAGAGTCAGTCAAGGAATAGATGTGGAAATTTACAGCCAATTTGTTCTAGCCCTTTTTGAGTTACCGGTATAGAGGTCATGATTTCCCGCCTAATTACAGCGAATACACTATAATAATTACAGCGAATACACTATAATAATTACAGCGAATACACTATAATAATTACAGCGAATACACTATAATAATTACAGCGAATACACTATAATAATTACAGCGAATACACTATAATAATTACAGCGAATACACTATATAATTACAGCGAATACACTATAATAATTACAGCGAATACACTATAATAATTACAGCGAATACACTATAATAATTACAGCGAATACACTAAATTATTAACAGCGAATACACTATAATAATTACAGCGAATACACTATAATAATTACAGCGAATACACTATAATAATTACAGCGAATACACTATAATAATTACAGCGAATACACTATAATAATTACAGCGAATACACTATAATAATTACAGCGAATACACTATAATAATTACAGCGAATACACTATAATAATTACAGCGAATACACTATAATAATTACAGCGAATACACTATAATAATTACAGCGAATACACTATAATAATTACAGCGAATACACTATAATAATTACAGCGAATACACTATAATAATTACAGCGAATACACTATAATAATTACAGCGAATACACTATAATAATTACAGCGAATACACTATAATAATTACAGCGAATACACTATAATAATTACAGCGAATACACTATAATAATTACAGCGAATACACTATAATAATTACAGCGAATACACTATAATAATTACAGCGAATACACTATAATAATTACAGCGAATACACTATAATAATTACAGCGAATACACTATAATAATTACAGCGAATACACTATAATAATTACAGCGAATACACTATAATAATTACAGCGAATACACTATAATAATTACAGCGAATACACTATAATAATTACAGCGAATACACTATAATAATTACAGCGAATACACTATAATAATTACAGCGAATACACTATAATAATTACAGCGAATACACTATAATAATTACAGCGAATACACTATAATAATTACAGCGAATACACTATAATAATTACAGCGAATACACTATAATAATTACAGCGAATACACTATAATAATTACAGCGAATACACTATAATAATTACAGCGAATACACTAATAATTACAGCGAATACACTATAATAATTACAGCGAATACACTATAATAATTACAGCGAATACACTATAATAATTACAGCGAATACACTATAATAATTACAGCGAATACACTATAATTACAGCGAATACACTATAATAATTACAGCGAATACACTATAATAATTACAGCGAATACACTATAATAATTACAGCGAATACACTATAATAATTACAGCGATACACTATAATAATTACAGCGAATACACTATAATAATTACAGCGATACACTATAATAATTACAGCGAATACACTATAATAATTACAGCGAATACACTATAATAATTACAGCGAATACACTATAATAATTACAGCGAATACACTATAATAATTACAGCGAATACACTATAATAATTACAGCGAATACACTATAATAATTACAGCGAATACACTATAATAATTACAGCGAATACACTATAATAATTACAGCGAATACACTATAATAATTACAGCGAATACACTATAATAATTACAGCGAATACACTATAATAATTACAGCGAATACACTATAATAATTACAGCGAATACACTATAATAATTACAGCGAATACACTATAATAATTACAGCGAATACACTATAATAATTACAGCGAATACACTATAATAATTACAGCGAATACACTATAATAATTACAGCGAATACACTATAATAATTACAGCGAATACACTATAATAATTACAGCGAATACACTATAATAATTACAGCGAATACACTATAATAATTATGAAGAAAGTGTAAAGGGGGAACAAGCTGAAACATGAATGGTAATATCCTGTGTAGCGGGTAGAACCGTTTTTCATATGCCTATTTACTAAGAAACATTGAACAAGATCTTTAACTTAACCTAATCAAAACCTAACCTAATCTAGTATATTAGTGGACTATTTATTGAATGCAAAATGTAAAAATATATTGTAACATTACCAAATTATTGAGACACAAGTACAGGTCCTCTCGCTACACAGGATTATACCACATGAATAATATAGATCTGGATGAATATAGAATAACAGTGATGACAATGACCAAGACGGAAAGTGTCAAGACGGAAAGTGACAGAAGGCATGGGCTTAAAACAAATTATAAGGGGGTAGAGTGTTGAAAGGGAAAGTTGTGGGTATTAAGAGAGAGAGAGAGAGAATGTAGGAGAATGAGTGTAGCCTAATAATACTAATCGGGTGGTAAGTATGTGTGTATGTATGGGTGTGTGTATGTGTGTCGGGTGGTGTGTATGTGTGTGTAAACGAAGTATGTGTGGTGTACAGTCTGACATAAATCTGATACATTTTGATGGCCCGAAATATTAAGGGTCACCTGCTTTTTTATCTTTCTCTCCTTTTCTTTCTTTCTCCGACTTGTATCCATTTGGCCCCATTCAGCCAACTGTTTTAAGACTTTTATCCCCATCCAGGTGTCGATTTATCGCTCGCCAGCATTATATGGAGAAATCCGGCTTCGCCGGAGAAATTTTTCTATCGAAAAATGTAAAAATTTAGCTTATTGTAAAACAATATTATATACAGGGTGTTTCATAAATACCTTTCATAAATTTCAGAATGAATAGACCTAGCAATAATAAATATACTTTACTATGTGACGGTTTTGGAAATTTCTCATATTTACCGGGATATTACACATTTTAGTTTAAATAGGAAAGTCTAGGGGATGAAAACGATCAGTAGATTACCATCACCTCAATTACTTTATTTTGTCATAAATGTTTGAACATCAATGTATTTTACAGTATTTACAATAGTTGCTCGAAATTTCTCCCACCCTCGTTGATACAGGCTTGGGCTCGGCGCATAAGAGACTGTCGCACTCTTTCAAATATCCCTAGTGTGTTTCTTACTTCTCTGCATGCCTCTTGAACTCGTTGCCACAGTTGCTGACGGGTGTTGATTTGTGTAGCATACATTTATGACAAAATAAAGTAATTTAGGTGATGGTAATCTACTGATTGTGTTCATCCCCTAGACTTTCCTATTTAAACTAAAATGTTTAATATTCCGGTAAATATGAGAAATTTCCAAAACCGTCACATAGTAAAGTATATTTATTATTGCTAGGTCTATTCATTCTGAAATTTATGAAAGGTACCGGTATTTATGAAACACCCTGTATATGCTGGCTCGCTACCGCTCGCCAGGAAAATATTGACACCTGGATGGGGGTAAACGTCTTAAAACAGTAGGCTGAATGGGGCCGAATGGATAAAAGCCAAAGAGCAGGAGAGAAAGAGAAAAAAAGGCGAGGTGGGCCCCCTTAAAAGGAATTCCCGAAATACAAATCTCAAGTAAACAATGAATAGTTTCAGTTCAGCCCAAAACAGCTTGGGAAAGGTACGGCATGTCTAAAAATTAATCCTTTCAATACCGGTGCCGTACTTTAAACTTTATTCTGGCTACTATCAGACGATTTGATTCAGTTTAAAAAAGGGCTCAATCAAGTAACAGGCTTCAAACTGTTTCACTTGGCCCTTTTAACTATCACAGATCCTTCTTAAACTGTACACAATCGTCTAAATATAGTAGAGCATATCTTAAAAGACGTCACCGGTATAGCAGGTGTTAATGATCAAGACTGTACCGGTACTTATAGTGTCATAGACTACGGTAGATCTGGACTTGACACGAAAATGGAACTTTGCACTAAAATTACTAAATCAATAACAAATAGGGGGGTCTGTTGAAAAGGTGATCTCTCCGAACAATCACCAGACCTAACCAGACCAGTAAGGGACCCAGAATTGGAGAACGAAACCCCAAGTTCGAACCTCGAAACCGCGAAAATTTCATAGCCTATTTTCGCGGTTTCGAGGTTCGAACTTGGGGGGGGGGGGCTAGTTTTCAGATTTTGGGTCCCTTACTGCAAAGTTCCATTTTCGTGTTAAGTTCAGATCTACTGAAGTCTATGGTGGGGTGAATAAATGCAATATGTGGTACTGAAGCCCATCCTGGTTAAGAAATTCAGATAAGCCTATGCAAGTGGGCGGGGTACATAGCCTATTATACGAGACGACCGCGATTTTTTTTTCTCGTGGGCTAATTTTGCGGGAGGAAATATACCAGATACTTAATTCCTGTTATAGCCTAGCCTAGTGTAGGTTCGGAAAATAATTTAGGGTAGATTATGCTAGGTTAAGTTGGGTGCTTGGTTAATTTAGGATAGGATAGGATTAATTATAAGGGGTGGGTAATTTCCTATACAAATTAAAAAGAATCACACCAACGACTTCGGATGAACTCCAATTTGATATTAAACTCACTGGAAATACGAAAGTTTAAATTGGGTGCTTAACCCATACAGTACCGGTGACTTAACCCATACAGTACCGGTGACTTAACCCATACAGTACCGGTGACTTAACCCATACAGTACTGGTGACTTAACCCATACAGTACCGGTGACTTAACCCATACAGTACCGGTGACTTAACCCATACAGTACCGGTGACTTAAGCCATACAGTACCGGTGACTTAAGCCATACAGTACCGGTGACTTAAGCCATACAGTACCGGTGACTTAAGCCATACAGTACCGGTGACTTAACCCCTACAGTACCGGTGACTTAACCCCTACAGTACCGGTGACTTAACCCCTACAGTACCGGTGACTTAACCCCTACAGTACCGGTGACTTAACCCCTACAGTACCGGTGACTTAACCCCTACAGTACCGGTGACTTAAGCCATACAGTACCGGTGACTTAAGCCATACAGTACCGGTGACTTAAGCCATACAGTACCGGTGACTTAACCCATACAGTACCGGTGACTTAACCCATACAGTACCGGTAACTTAACCCATACAGTACCGGTGACTTAAGCCATACAGTACCGGTGACTTAACCCATACAGTACCGGTGACTTAACCCATACAGTACCGGTGACTTAACCCATACAGTACCGGTGACTTAGCCATACAGTACCGGTGACTTAAGCCATACAGTACCGGTGACTTCCTTTTCTTTATAGGCTATTGAGGCAACTATTGGACGACTTTATTCAGATTAGGAAGGACCTCTGGCAATAATAAGGCTTCAAACTATCTCAACCAAGCCTTTTAACTACCGCAGATCCTTGGACCTAGGTAAGCTGCATAGGCTAATATCGTCTGAATATAGGCCTAGGCTAGCTAGAAGAAAACAAATTAGCATTCATCACTGGTACTCAAAGGGTTAAGGGAATGCAGTTGGGTACAGTGACAGTTGTGACTGGTGCATGACTTAGGAACGTTGACAGGGAGGGAGAGTGGTGGTGACCGGTATAGGCCTACATAGACGCAAACGACTTGGTCAGTCTGGGGGTTCGGTAAATTGATACGGTGTGACAGTCACGAGTTTTAGAATGTGTTTTTATTTTGTTTTGCATTTCTTCTTTGATATAGTGTTGTTTTACCTAACTAAGAAACCTAACCTAACCTAAAAGTAATACGTGGATAGAAACTAACCTAAAATGTACGCAATTACCAAAGCAGCACTGGATCGCGCAACTGTAAGGTCCCCCGAGTAAGGTAGGAGGGAAAACAAAAAATCTATAAAGCAGAAATCCCGTAAAACAGGACTTGTCATTATGCAGACAAGACTCTGTGTTTTACCCTATATCTCCCTTATAATACATTTGCGACGGGAAGGACATATATAGGACTGAAGACTATTATATAACATACCTATAGGCTACACAAACATCAATGGGGCTTGTAACTGTCAAACCGTAAAATCTTACCTAATAAGTCTGCGGCTTCCCCTTCTTCCTCATGCTTAGCCCCATTAATTTTAAGATTCTAAGATGTTGGCTCTTTTAAGACCTTTCGTCCCATTTTTTTTTCAATTTTAAGACCGTGTCATTTAGCCTAGGTGTCGATTTTTGGTTATTTTAAACGACACTACTGGAGCGTTATGAGAAACAATTTATTAGGGAAAATAGGCACCAATAGATTCGCCATATGTTTCTCCATAGGCTATAGTCCGCATGGAGGATTTTCGTTATCGACAAATTGAAAAAATACCCACTTCACAGACAAATACACCAAAAATCTAAGTCAAAGATGTCAAACAGCAGGGGTGTGGCACCCACGATACTAGGATAGGTTAGGTAAGGTTGTTAGGTTAGGCTAATGTCCTTTCAAAGGGGTATATTAAACACCTGGATAGCCTATACCGGGGCCCCGGTCAGAGGTAAGTCCTGCTGTAGTCTCCTTGAATGCTACTAGGCTAAACTAATACATTTATACAAAAAAATACATAGGCTACTGTATAGGCCATGAGGATATAAATACGCCCATCCCCACCTTAACGTGGGTAGAAATGCAATGTGTGGTACGCGAGTGGGTAGGGTGTTGGCAGGGTAGTAGGGGCACAGGAAGGGGTATGGGTGTAGGCAACTTTAGTACACCAGACGAAAAAAAAAATAGCGAAACAAAAACGGCGCGCTCAAGCTTCACATGTAAACAAATCCAACTTTCGCGGACCCTACCTTATAAAATATGTTGTCAGCAGGTTGTCAGCGGCTCTACGGTGTTGTCAGACAAGCAGAGGAGGCGAGGATAGTCCAGCGGGAGGCCCTTGAGGAGCAGACAGTTCCTCGAGGCAGAAAAAAAAGGTTTGGGAAGTGCGAGGGCAAGGTACTCTCTCACTGCGGCTTAAACAGCAAAACACAACCACGCCGACCCAGCATGTATTACAAACACGGCTATCGATTGCTCTCCGTCGCTTTCTATACCATTTTAGTCTTTTCAGGGGGTATTGGGGAGCTTGGGGAGGCTAAATGTTCAGTTCAAAGCGATCGGGGCTTGATCTGTGTTCGGGGGAGAGTCAGAGTGGGAGCGAGGGAGCGGCGCGTGTACTCCCCACCACGGTCAAACAGACACTGAACTGAGTCTGAGCATGATTTTGGCACCTGTGGAGGGTAGTGGGAGGAGGCGGACAGGAGGAGGGGGGAGAGGCAGGGAGGACAGGGGAGTAAGGAGGAGGGGTAGAGGAAGAAAGTGGGGGGGGGGGAGAAGGAAGGAAGGAGAGAGAAGTGCATTAAACCACACCATTGTCACTACTCCTATCTTCCATTTCACCTTCTGCCCAAACCCATGCGCCAGAGCCCACCATCCTTTATACTTGTCTTATTCTTGCTATCATTATCAAAATAAAATGCACGCTATGTACGGTCGCGCTAATAAGTCATGTCACAGCTGTCATTACGTTTGGCTCGCTCTGTGCTGTATTAATGTCTGTCAGTTGTTGAATAGGGTGGGTAGGTGTAGGAAAATGTTTGTATATTTCACTCGATATGAAGAAATGAAGCTTAGATATTGCTGATACCAATTATTGATCAAAACATACTTGGTGCCGAAACATCACTTATTAGCGCGACTGTACAACAACAATAATGCAGAAGGAAGAAGAAAAGATTAATAATATATAAAATATGGGCAAAATAATATTAAATAATGTGCCTATAATACGGCGCAGAATAATGTGCCTATAATACGGCGCAGAATAATGTGCCTATAATACGGCGCAGAATAATGTGCCTATAATACGGCGCAGAATAATGTGCCTATAACACGGCGCAGAATAATGTGCCTATAATACGGCGCAGAATAATGTGCCTATAATACGGCGCAGAATAATGTGCCTATAATACGGCGCAGAATAATGTGCCTATAATACGGCGCAGAATAATGTGCCTATAATACGGCGCAGAATAATGTGCCTATAATACGGCGCAGAATAATGTGCCTATAATACGGCGCAGAATAATGTGCCTATAATACGGCGCAGAATAATGTGCCTATAATACGGCGCAGAATAATGTGCCTATAATACGGCGCAGAATAATGTGCCTATAATACGGCGCAGAATAATGTGCCTATAATACGGCGCAGAATAATGTGCCTATAATACGGCGCAGAATAATGTGCCTATAATACGGCGCAGAATAATGTGCCTATAATACGGCGCAGAATAATGTGCCTATAATACGGCGCAGAATAATGTGCCTATAATACGGGCGCAGAATAATGTGCCTATAATACGGCGCAGAATAATGTGCCTATAATACGGGCGCAGAATAATGTGCCTATAATACGGCGCAGAATAATGTGCCTATAATACGGCGCAGAATAATTTGGGATGCAATGTTAAGGGGAGGCAGTTGGTTAAGGGGAGGCAGTTGGTTAAGGGGAGGCAGTTGGTTAAGGGGAGGCAGTTGGTTAAGGGGAGGCAGTTGGTTAAGGGGAGGCAGTTGGTTAAGGGGAGGCAGTTGGTTAAGGGGAGGCAGTTGGTTAAGGGGAGGCAGTTGGTTAAGGGGAGGCAGTTGGTTAAGGGGAGGCAGTTGGTTAAGGGGAGGCAGTTGGTTAAGGGGAGGCAGTTGGTTAAGGGGAGGCAGTTGGTTAAGGGGAGGCAGTTGGTTAAGGGGAGGCAGTTGGTTAAGGGGAGGCAGTTGGTTAAGGGGAGGCAGTTGGTTTTTCGAGTCCTCCTCCCTCATGTTTAGCCCTATTAGTCATGAGATTTCAAGACATTCGCCCCATTAGTTTGGCGATATTCAGACCTTTTGCCCCATTTATTTGCCAATATTAAGACCTTTCGTGCCATT
This sequence comes from Paralithodes platypus, assembly GCA_032716605.1. Classification (NCBI taxonomy): domain Eukaryota; kingdom Metazoa; phylum Arthropoda; class Malacostraca; order Decapoda; family Lithodidae; genus Paralithodes; species Paralithodes platypus. The sequence continues at coordinate 22,523,016 of CM064555.1, read as the reverse complement.
TAGGTGTCGATTTGTTCCTGGCGAGCGATAGCGAGCCTGTAATTATAGAAGTAACCGGCCTTCGGCCAGGACATTTTTCTACCGAAAAATGTACAAATTTATATCGAAGGGGGGTCTTGTGGGTGTTCTTTTAAGTTTGATAGAGGTTAAGAGAGCAAACTAAACCCCTTCCTTAAACCATTGAGCCGAACCAGTAAATTATGCTGCACAATACCGTCTGAGCTCCATTAATGTACATATTATATAGAATGTGAATTAAGTGCACACACACACACACACACACACACACACACACACACACGAAAAATTGCAAAAATAATGAAACTGCGAGAGAATGATGAAAAAATGCAAATTATACGCGAATTCGAGAATATTTACAGAGAGGTGCACGTAAAACGAGATTAACTTCTCCAACTCTATGGTGCCCTTAAGGGGGGTGACCTGCTTTTTGTTATTTCTGTCCTTTTCTCTCTTTCTCTGGCTTGTATCCATTCGGCCCCATTCAGCCAACTATTTTAAGACGTTTATCCCCATCTAGGTGTCGATTTCTTCCTGGCGAGCGATAGCGACCCAGCATTATATAAAGAAATCCGGCTTCGCCGGAGAAATTTTTCTATCGAAAAATGTACAAATTTAGCCTGCTGTCAAACAAAAATTAAAAATATGCTGGCTCGCTACCGCTCACCAGTAAAAAATTTGACACCTGGATGGGGATAAACGTCTTAAAACAGTAGGCTGAATGGGGCCAAATGGATACAAGCCAGAGAAAGATAGAAAAGGACAGACCAAAAACAGGTCACCCCCCCCCCCCTTAAACTATATTTTATTTTTAAATATTATACATTATTGGTTTAATTAACAGAGGGCCTTCGTATTCCATTGTTCCACCCATGTCTTAGACGAGTATATAATTAACCCCTTCAGTATCGGCAACGTCTGATTAACTTTATTCTGACTACTATTAGACTGTATTGAGTCCAGCAATTTCCAGGCTTCAAACTATCTCACTTAACCCTATTTACTACCACACATCCTCCTTAAACTGCACAAAATCCTCTAAACACAGCTAGATTAAAATTAAAAAGACGTCACCGGTACACTCGGTTACCATAGTCTATGGCCCACTCATAAATATTCCTGGATTTCACCTATTTCTAACTATGGAAGCATATCTCTGGAAACCAATTTATGAATAATACTTTCTACACATCACCTACAAAACTATATATACTATATTATATTGATAAGCAAGTTCTATCCATAAATGATGGTGACTGGTCAACTCAACCAGTAGACCATTTCAACCAGTAACTCTCAACCAGTACCAAATCAACCAATACGGTTAGGTTAGGTTAGGTTAGGTTAGTCCTATATTTTGGCATTGGTTTGGTTGGTCTGGGTTAATTTGGCACTGGTTGAGAGCTACTGGTTGAAATGGTCTACTGGTTGAGATGACATGGAACCAATAAATGATAGTTATAATTGCATAAAGAAAAACATGGGAGTCGACTAGAAACTATGGTATCCGAGTGTACGGTCGCGCTAATAAGTCATGTCCCAGCTGTCATTACGTTTGGTTTGCTGTGTGCTGTATTAATGTCTGTCAGATGTTGAATAGGGTGGGTAAGTGTAGGAACAGGTTTGTATATTTCACTCGATATGAAGAAATGAAGCTTAGATATTGCTGATACCAATTTTTGATCAAAACATACTTGGTGCCGAGACATCACTTATTAGCGCGATTGTACCAAAGGGGTTAACCCGTTCAGTACCAGGGACGTCCGTTTTATTATATTTTGGCACCTATTAGACGATTTTATTCAGCTTAGGAAGGACTTCTAGCCACAATAAGGCTTCAATATATCTCAACCGACCCTTTTAACCACCACAGATCCTTCCTAAGCTGCACAATATCATTAAAATATAGTTAGAATAAAATATAGAATCCGTCGCTGGTACTCAAAGGGGTTAATATGAAGGGTTGATTATCATGGACACTAGAATGATCCGCTTCGTATCTTCGTTTAAGGGGGGTCACCGGCTTGTTTTATCTTTCTCTCCTTTTCTCTCTTTCTCTGGCTTGTATCCATTCGGCCCCATTCAGCCAACTGTTTTAAGACGTTTATCCCTATCCAGGTGTCGATTTCTTCCTGGTGAGCGATAGCGAGCCAGCATTGTATGGAGAAATCCGGCTTCGCCGGAGACATATTTCTTTCGAAAAATTTACAAATTTAGCTTGCTGTCAAACAAAAATATATATATGCTGGCTCGCTACCGCTCGCCAGGAAAATGTTGATACCTGGATGGGGGTAAACGTCTTAAACCAGTAGGCTGAATGGGGCCGAATGGATACACGCTAAAGAGAGAGGGAGAGAAAGAGAAAAGAGCGAGGTGAGCTCCCTTAACACAATGTGACCTTTTCTATAATGTCGGACGGAATGTTGTTGTTGTAGTTGTTATTGTTGTTGTTGTTATTGTTATTGTTGTTGTTATTGTTGTTGGTGTAGTTGTTATTGTTGTTGCGGTTATAGTTGTTGTTATTGTTGTTGGTGTAGTTGTTGTTGTTGCGGTTATAGTTGTTGTTGTTATTGTTATTGTTGTTGGTGTTATTATTGTGTTTGTTGTTGTTATTGTTGTTGGTGCGGTTATAGTTGTTGTTGTTGTTATTGTTGTTGGTGCGGTTATAGTTGTTGTTGTTGTTATTGTTGTTGGTACGGCATTGTTGTGGTTGTTGTTATTGTTATTGTTGTTGGTGCGGTTATAGTTGTTGTTGTTGTTATTGTTATTGTTGTTGGTGCGGTTATAGTTGTTGTTGTTGTTATTGTCATTGTTGTTGGTGCGGTTATAGTTGTTGTTGTTGTTGTTATTGTTGTTGGTGCGGTTATAGTTGTTGTTGTTGTTATTGTCATTGTTGTTGGTGCGGTTATAGTTGTTGTTGTTGTTATTGTTATTGTTGTTGGTGCGGTTATAGTTGTTGTTGTTGTTATTGTCATTGTTGTTGGTGCGGTTATAGTTGTTGTTATTGTCATTGTTGTTGGTGCGGTTATAGTTGTTGTTGTTATTGTTATTGTTGTTGGTGCGGTTATAGTTGTTATTATTGTTGCTATTGTGTTTGTTGTTGTTATTGTTGTTATTGTTGTTGTTATTATTGTTGCTATTGTTGTTTTAGTTGTTGTTCCAGTGCTATTTATACTGGATTCTGGCTGTTGTTAGACAATTTGATTCAGCTAATGGAGGACATATAGGGATCAAATGGATGGATTCAGCTTAGGAAGGACAT
>CM064555.1:22479736-22514736 GCA_032716605.1 Paralithodes platypus | reverse complement strand
TGTGCTTAGATGCAGGTATGTTGTGTGTGTGTGTGTGTGTGCTTAGATGCAGGTATGTTGTGTGTGTGTGTGTGTGTGTGTGTGTGTGTGTGTGTGTGTGTGTGTGTCTGTGTGTGTGTGTGTTTAGATGCAGGTATGTTGTGTGTGTGTGTGACTGTGAGGGGGGGAGGGGGTATTTTTCATGCCGAGATGAGGTATTAAGGGGATTTCTTTTTCTGGACCCCTCCCTCTCATGTTTAGCCCCATTTATTTGACTTTTTATGATGTTCGCACCACTAGTTTGGCGAATTTAAGACCTTTCGCTCCATTTTTCTGTCACTTTTAAGGCATTTTGTGCCACTTAGGCGTCGATTTTTCCGCGGCGAGCGATTACTAGCCTGCAATTTAGCAGGAATCGAACGGGAAAATTTTTCTACATTTTTGTTGAGGTTGATGGAGGTATAGGGACGAAACAAAGGAAAACAAAAGAAGAAATATTATAATAATATAAAATACAAAAGTAAATATAATCTCCCCTGAAGGGGCAGATAGTGTTGTTTGGCCCCCTTCTCCCTCATGCTTAGCCCCATTAGTTTTTGAAATTTTAAGACGTTCGGCCCATTAGTTTGGCGATTTTAACACCTTATGCCCCATTTGGCTGTCAATTTTAAGACCGTTCGTGCCATTTAGGTGTCGAATTTTTCTTGGCGAGCGATAGCAAGCCTATAGTTTTAAGAGGAACCGGCTTTCGGCTGGAACATTTTTCTATCGATAAATGTACACATTTATCTTTAGGGGAGGGGGGGGGGGTCTAGGGGGTGTTTTCTAAGCTTATTGGAGATCTAGCGAGGAAACTAAAAAACAAATGAATATATGAATGAATAAAAAAAAAAAAAAAAAAAAACCCTATCCCATTAACCCTTTCAGTACCAGCGACGTGTGTTATATTTTAGTCTAGCTATGTTTAGAGGATTTTGTACAGCTTAAGAAGGATCTGTAGTAGCTAAAAGGGTTGGTTGAGATAGTTTGAAGCCTTATTATGACTAGAGGTCCTTCCTAAGCTGAGTGAAATCGTCTAACAGTTGCCCGAATACGATGAAAGGAACGTCCCTGGAACTGAACGGGTTAAAGAAGGAAAACACAATAAAGGTGGAGAAATAGGCAGAACAGGTGAAGAAAGACGGAATTAGAAACAGAGGGTGGAAGCGAAAGGCGAGAATGAAGAAAGGAAGGAAGGAGGAACATTATCTATCGGGAGCGTGGGGCCAATCTTTGTTTTGACAGCGGCCATCTTGCATACACTTTAAGGGGACACTGCCTGCTTTTTTGGGCCTATAAATTCATTCATTCATAAATTCTTAGTTTCGTTGCTAGACATTCCTCAAACTTAGAAAAATCATACCCTAGACCCCCCCTCATTTTTCGGTAGAAGAATGTCCCGGCCGAAGGCCGGTTCCTCTTACAAACACAGGAAAAAATCAACACCTAAATGGCACGATAGGTCTTAAAATTGACAACGAAATGGAGGTAAAAATATAAAGATCGCCAAACTAATGGGCCGAACGTTTTAAAATCTCAAAACTAGTGGGGCTAAACATGAGGGAAAGGAAGGTCCAGAAGAACGGTCTGTCTCCCCTTAAGTGTTGTCGAGGTATATTGATATTTAAGGGGAGGTATTTAGTTTCTTCCCTAGAACTCCATCAAGTTTAAAATTACACCCCCTAGACCCCCCTTCAAGATAAATTTGTAAATTTTTCGGTAGAAAAAATTTCCGGCCAAAGGCCGGTTCCTCTCAAATTACAGGCTCACTATCGCTCGCCAGGAAAAAATCGACACCTAAATGGCACGAAAGTTCTTAAAATGGACATAAATGGGGCGAAAGTTCTTAAAATCGCCAAACTATAGGGGGCGACCGTCTTAAAATCTAAAAAGCAATGAGAGAGAAAGGGGTCCAGAAAAAAATCCCTCGAGTGGAAATCTGTTAACACCAAGCTAGCACGTTGGAAAAAGATTCGCAATATTTACCCCTTTTGTACCGGCGACGCCTTTTGTACCGGCGACGTCTTTTGTACCGGCGACACCTTTTGTACCGGCGACGCCTTTTGTACCGGCGACGCCTTTTGTACCGGCGACGTCTTTTGTACCGGCGACGCCTTTTGTACCGGCGACGCCTTTTGTACCGGCGACGTCTTTTGTACCGGCGACGTCTTTTGTACCGGCGACGTCTTTTGTACCGGCGACGCCTTTTGTACCGGTGACGCCTTTTGTACCGGCGACGTCTTTTGTACCGGCGACGCCTTTTGTACCGGCGACGCCTTTTGTGCCGGCGACGTCTTTTGTACCGGCGACGTCTTTTGTACCGGCGACGCCTTTTGTACCGGCGACGCCATTTGTACCGGCGACGTCTTTCAGATTTTATTCTACTGCTATTTAGACGATTATATTCAGCTTAAGAAGTCCCTCCAGAAATTAACAGGCTTCGAACTATCTTAATTAACCCTTTTTACTCCCACATAATCGTCTAAATATATTGTAGCTAGGATATAATACAAAAGACGTCGCTGGTATAGAAGGGTTAACCCGTTCAGTACCAGGGACGTCCTTTGTATCATATTCTGATAACTGTTAGACGATGTTATTCAGCTTAGGAAGGACCTCTTGTCATATTAAGACTTCAAACTATTTCAAACCAACCCTTTTATTTATCACAGGTCCATCTTGACCCTCTCCGACATATGACGCGATTTTGAGCCAAATGGGATACTTTAAAGCCTTTGTTACCATCAGGGGTATTTAGAAACCTTTAGTTTAGTTACTTCAACATCTGCAGTTGTCTTTGAGTTAGCTGTGGGCAGAAAACTAATTTTGGAGAGGTAATTATAAGAGTGAGAGAACTCTATTTCTTATTGCTAATCTGGCAACCTCTGCGTCATAAATGCGTGAAAGGGTTAAGGTACATGATATCGTCTAAATATAGCTAGGATATAATACAACAGACGTCGGTTAACAGGGAGATATAATAGTCTTCCGTTCTAACATCAAACAGTATTAATAATGAAAATAAACACCGCGTGCAGCATCATTGACTGGTTCGGCTCAATGGTTTAAGGGCAGATCTCCACTTGAGGGATTTTTTTCTTGACTCCTTTCTCCCTCATGTTTAGCCCCATTGCTTTTGATATTATAAAACGTTTGCCCCATTAGTTTATCGATTTTAAGAACTTTCACCCCATATTAAGACCTTTCGTGCAATTCAGGTGTCGATTTTATCCTGGCGAGCGATTGCGAGCCTGTAATTTAAGAGGAACCGGCCTTCGGCCGGGAAATTTTTCTACCGAAAAATGTACAAATTATCTTGAAAGGGACTCAAGGGGGTGTAATTTTAAGTTTGATGGAGGTCTAGGGAACAAACTAAATACCTCCCCTTAAGGAAGGGGTTTAGTTTGCTCTCTAAACCTCTATCAAACTTAAAAAACACCCACAAGACCCCCCTTCGATATAAATGTATACAATTTTCGGTAGAAAATGTCCCGGCCGAAGGCCGATTCCTCTTCAAATACAGGCACGCTATCGCTCGCCAGGAAAAAAATCAACACCTAAATGGCACAAACGGTCTTAATATTGGCAAAGAAATGGGGCAAAAGGTCTGCAAATCCCCAAACTAATGGGGCGAATTTCTTGAAATCTCATAACTAATAGGGCTAAACATGAGGGAGGAGGAGGACTCGAAAAACCAACTGCCTCCCCTTAACACTCTACTGTAAGGAGGTTGACTAAGTGTTCCCTATAGATGGGATGCGAACGATACGAAGGCGAGAGAATAAATTAGAATAAGAGATGAAGAAGGAGAAAGAAGAGAAGGGAAGCAATATAGGAAGAGGGTGGAGGAGGAGGAGGAGGAGGAGGAAGATGAGAAGGGAAGCAATATAGGAAGAGGGTGGAGGAGGAGGAGGAGGAGGAGGAAGATGAGAAGGGAAGCAATATAGGAAGAGGGTGGTGGAGGAGGAGGAGGAAGAGGAGAAGGGAAGCAATATAGGAAGAGGGTGGAGGAGGAGGAAGAGGAGAAGGGAAGCAATATAGGAAGAGGGTGGAGGAGGAGGAGGAGGAGGAGGAGGAAGAGGAGAAGGGAAGCAATATAGGAAGAGGGTGGAGGAGGAGGAGGAAGAGGAGAAGGGCAGCAATATAGGAAGAGGGTGGAGGAGGAGGAGGAAGAGGAGAAGGGAAGCAATATAGGAAGAGGGTGGAGGAGGAGGAGGAAGAGGAGAAGGGAAGCAATATAGGAAGAGGGTGGAGGAGGAGGAGGAGGAAGAGGAGAAGGGAAGCAATATAGGAAGAGGGTGGAGGAGGAGGAGGAGAAGGGAAGCAATATAGGAAGAGGGTGGAGGAGGAGGAGGAGGAGGAGGAAGAGAAGGGAAGCAATATAGGAAGAGGGAGGAGGAGGAGGAGGAGGAGGAGGAGGAAGAGGAGAAGGGAAGCAATATAGGAAGAGGGTGGAGGAGGAGGAGGAGGAAGATGAGAAGGGAAGCAATATAGGAAGAGGGTGGAGGAGGAGGAGGAAGAGGAGAAGGGAAGCAATATAGGAAGAGGGTGGAGGAGGAGGAGGAGGAAGATGAGAAGGGAAGCAATATAGGAAGAGGGTGGAGGAGGAGGAGGAGGAGGAAGAGGAGAAGGGAAGCAATATAGGAAGAGGGTGGAGGAGGAGGAGGAAGAGGAGAAGGGAAGCAATATAGGAAGAGGGTGGAGGAGGAGGAGAAAGATGAGAAGGGAAGCAATATAGGAAGAGGGTGGAGGAGGAGGAGGAGGAGGAAGAGAAGGAAAGCAATATAGGAAGAAGGTGGAGGAGGAGGAGAAAGATGAGAAGGGAAGCAATATAGGAAGAGGGTGGAGGAGGAGGAGGAAGATGAGAAGGGAAGCAATATAGGAAGAGGGTGGAGGAGGAGGAGGAGGAGGAGGAGAAGGGAAGCAATATAGGAAGAGGGTGGAGGAGGAGGAGGAGGAGGAAGATGAGAAGGGAAGCAATATAGGAAGAGGGTGGAGGAGGAGGAGGAAGATGAGAAGGGAAGCAATATAGGAAGAGGGTGGAGGAGGAGGAGGAGGAAGATGAGAAGGGAAGCAATATAGGAAGAGGGTGGAGGAGGAGGAGGAAGATGAGAAGGGAAGCAATATAGGAAGAGGGTGGAGGAGGAGGAGGAGGAGGAGGAGAAGGGAAGCAATATAGGAAGAGGGTGGAGGAGGAGGAGGAGGAAGATGAGAAGGGAAGCAATATAGGAAGGGGATGGTGGAGGAGGAGGAGGAGATGAGAAGGGAAGCAATATAGGAAGAGGGTGGAGGAGGAGGAGGAGGAAGATGAGAAGGGAAGCAATATAGGAAGAGGGTGGAGGAGGAGGAGGAGGAAGAGAAGGGAAGCAATATAGGAAGAGGGTGGAGGAGGAGGAGGAGGAGGAAGATGAGAAGGGAAGCAATATAGGAAGAGGGTGGAGGAGGAGGAGGAGGAGGAAGATGAGAAGGGAAGCAATATAGGAAGAGGGTGGAGGAGGAGGAGGAAGAGGAGAAGGGAAGCAATATAGGAAGAGGGTGGAGGTGGAGGAGGAGGAGGAGGAGGAGGAGGAAGAGGAGAAGGGAAACAATATAGGAAGAGGGTGGAGGAGGAGGAGGAGGAGGAGGAGGAGGAAGAGGAAAAGGGAAGCAATATAGGAAGAGGGTGGAGGAGGAGGAGGAGGAAGATGAGAAGGGAAGCAATATAGGACGAGGGTGGAGGAGGAGGAGGAAGAGGAGAAGGGAAGCAATATAGGAAGAGGGTGGAGGAGGAGGAGGAGGAAGATGAGAAGGGAAGCAATATAGGAAGAGGGTGGAGGAGGAGGAGGAAGAGGAGGAAGATAAGGGAAGCAATATAGGAAGAGGGTGGAGGAATACAAAGGAATACAAAGGAGAACAAACTGCAACAGACCTATTGGTCCTTACGGGGCAGTTTGGATATCTAAAACTACTAATCTACTGACTACGAGGTAGAGAAGAGGATAGCAAAGAAGAAGGCTCCTCCCCACCCACCACTCCCTCCAGCTAATGCTGGCATGGAAACAGATAGGAAAAATACCATGTAGTATGGAAAAACTGACACGGAAATTCGGACAGGACAGGGAGAAAAAAGAAGTTGATGTGTAATCTAAGCTAACTCTATTAACTACAATTCTGAAAGGGAACAGATGTATGAAAATCAATATACATTGCGGTATGCGTTGACATTTCGTTGCGCGTTATTCTGAAAGAAACTGTGTTAATCGGGGGTTATTTGCCATGTGTTTATCCAGATGGTTCTTAAATGTTTCGACAGTATTACAGTTTACAATGTTCGAGGGTAGTCTGTTCCAATTATTCACAACGCGGTTGAAGAAGAAATGCTTCGCCTCGTGAGAATGAAAACGCTTGCCTATAATCTTATAACCATTGTTTCTCGTGTTTGCTTGATTGATCGTAAATAATTCGCTTACATTTAGGTTGCTGAATCCCTTGAAGATTTTGAACACCTCTATTAGGTCACCTCTCATTCTGCGCTTTGTTAAGCTAAACAAATTTAGTTCTTTTAAGCGCTCTTCGTACGGTTTATTACGCAATCTAGGTATCATTTTAGTGACTCTGCGTTGCACCCTTTCAAGTTTATTTATGTCCTTTCGGTAGTACGGTGACCAGAATTGCACGCAGTATTCGAGATGGGGACGCACCAATGAGTTGAATAGAGTAAGTATGATTTTTTCTGATTTGAATTTGAATGTTCTGCCAATGAAACCCACCAATTTATTAGCAGTTTTTATTACCTCTGTACACTGTTTACTCGGCTTCAGGTCACTTGATATTATAACTCCCAGATCCTTTTCATTATTTGTATTTGATAGTTGAATGTTGTTCATAGAGTAATCTTTTTTAGCGTTGTTACTACCGATGTGTAATACTTTGCATTTTTCTATGTTGAATTTCATTTGCCATTTTTCTGCCCAGTTTTCTAAAGTGTCTAGGTCACCTTGTAGTTTTTGCCAATGTACTGTTGAGGTTACTTTATTAGTAATTTTTGTATCGTCAGCAAATTTCGAAATTTTGCATTCTATTTCTTCGTCTAAGTCGTTTATGTAAATTATAAAAAGAATAGGACCTAATACCGAACCCTGGGGAACGCCACTATTTACTTTGCACCAATCTGATTCTTCACCATTTATTACAACTCGTTGTTTACGGTCTGAGAGCCAATTTTCGAGCCATTTCAGAGTTTTTCCTGTTATGCCATGAGCTTTTATTTTGTCAATTAGTCTCTTGTGGGGTACGGTATCGAAAGCTTTCTGAAAATCGAGATATATTATATCAACTGCTCTATCCTTATCATATGATTTGTAAACATCATTGAAGAAGTCGAGTAAGTTTGTTAAGCATGAACGTTTATTTCTAAAACAGGTGCTGAGAATATTTTATTAAATTATTTTCTTCCAAATGTTTTACTATTTTGTCCCTTATAATGGTTTCCATTAATTTGCCCGTTACCGATGTTAAGCTAATTGGTCGATAATTGCCGGGAGAGGACTTATTTCCTTTTTTGTATATGGGTGTCACGTTAGCTAGTTTACATTCGTTTGGAACTATCCCAACATTCAATGATTTGTTGAACAGATTTGCGAGTGGGTTTAATAATTCGTGTTTTGCTTCTTTTAGGATCCTTGGGGATATTTTCTCAGGGCCTGGGGTTTTATTAACTTTCAAATTGTTGATTGCGAACAGGATATCGTCTTCATAAATCGTAAAGTTTTCGAGCTCAGTGCCATTTGATTGATTCGTAGGGGTAGGTCGGTTACCGGTAGTATCTTCCGACGTGAAAACTGATGCAAAATAGTTATTTAGGATATTCGCCATTTGTACTTTGTTATCTGTATGATCTCCATTTTCCGCAACAAGTGGGCCTATTGTTGAAGTTACCGTTTTTCTGTTTCTTATATAGCTGTAAAATTCTTTCGGATTGGACTTGCTGGAGCTGGCAATATGAAGTTCCAGATTCTTCTTACTTCCTTTGATGACATTTTTGGTTGTTCGACGCAGTCTATCGTGTTCTAATTAATCGCTATTATTCTGAGTTGCCTTATATTTTTGGTATGCCTGCTTTTTTACTAAGAGGATGTTTTTTATTTCATTATTCCACCATTTTGGCTTATATTTGCCTGCTGGGCGCCGGTTTCGTAGAGGGATGCTTGTATTTATTGCTTTGTTTAGGTTATTAGATAATATGTTCCATAATCGATTTACATCGTTTGTTTCAGTCATTTCACTCCAGTCAGTATTGGCAAGATGCCTTCTAAGTTTGTTTTGAGGAGGAGGAGGAGGAAGAGAAGGGAAGCAATATAGGAAGAAGGTGGAGGAGGAGGAGGAGGAAGAGGAAGATGAGAAGGGAAGCAATATAGGAAGAGGGTGGAGGAGGAGGAGGAAGAGGAGGAAGATGAGAAGGGAAGCAATATAGGAAGAGGGTGGAGGAGGAAGATGAGAAGGGAAGCAATATAGGAAGAGGGTGGAGGAGGAGGAAGAGAAGGGAAGCAATATAGGAAGAGGGTGGAGGAGGAGGAGGAGGAAGAGAAGGGAAGCAATATAGGAAGAGGGTGGAGGAGGAGGAGGAGGAAGAGAAGGGAAGCAATATAGGAATACAAAGGAATACAAAGGAGAACAAACTGCAACAGACCTATTGGTCCTTACGGGGCAGTTTGGATATCTAAAACTACTAATCTACTGACTACGAGGTAGAGAAAAGGATAGCAAAGAAGAAGGCTCCTCCCCACCCACCACTCCCTCCAGCTAATGCTGGCATGGAAACAGATAGGAAAAATACCATGCAGTATTGAAAAACTGACACGGAAATTCGAACAGGACAGGGAGAAAAAAGAAGTTGATTTGTAATCTAAGCTAACTCTATTTACTACAATTCTGAAAGGGAACAGATGTATGAAAATCAATATACATTGCGGTATGCGTTGACATTTCGTTGCGCGTTATTCTGAAAGAAACTGTGTTAATCGGGGGTTATTTGCCATGTGTTTATCCAGATGGTTCTTAAATGTTTCGACAGTATTACAGTTTACAATGTTCGAGGGTAGTCTGTTCCAATTATTCACAACGCGGTTGAAGAAGAAATGCTTCGCCTCGTGAGAATGAAAACGCTTGCCTATAATCTTATAACCATTGTTTCTCGTGTTTGCTTGATTGATCGTAAATAATTCGCTTACATTTAGGTTGCTGAATCCCTTGAAGATTTTGAACACCTCTATTAGGTCACCTCTCATTCTGCGCTTTGTTAAGCTAAACAAATTTAGTTCTTTTAAGCGCTCTTCGTACGGTTTATTACGCAATCTAGGTATCATTTTAGTGACTCTGCGTTGCACCCTTTCAAGTTTATTTATGTCCTTTTGGTAGTACGGTGACCAGAATTGCACGCAGTATTCGAGATGGGGACGCACCAATGAGTTGAATAGAGTAAGTATGATTTTTTCTGATTTGAATTTGAATGTTCTGCCGATGAAACCCACCAATTTATTAGCAGTTTTTATTACCTCTGTACACTGTTTACTCGGCTTCAGGTCACTTGATATTATAACTCCCAGATCCTTTTCATTATTTGTATTTGATAGTTGAATGTTGTTCATTGAGTAATCTTTTTTAGCGTTGTTACTACCGATGTGTAATACTTTGCATTTTTCTATGTTGAATTTCATTTGCCATTTTTCTGCCCAGTTTTCTAAAGTGTCTAGGTCACCTTGTAGTTTTTGCCAATGTACTGTTGAGGTTACTTTATTAGTAATTTTTGTATCGTCAGCAAATTTCGAAATTTTGCATTCTATTCCTTCGTCTAAGTCGTTTATGTAAATTATAAAAAGAATAGGACCTAATACCGAACCCTGGGGAACGCCACTATTTACTTTGCACCAATCCGATTCTTCACCATTTATTACAACTCGTTGTTTACGGTCTGAGAGCCAATTTTCGAGCCATTTCAGAGTTTTTCCTGTTATGCCATGAGCTTTTATTTTGTCAATTAGTCTCTTGTGGGGTACGGTATCGAAAGCTTTCTGAAAATCGAGATATATTATATCAACTGCTCTATCCTTATCATATGATTTGTAAACATCATTGAAGAAGTCGAGTAAGTTTGTTAAGCATGAACGTTTATTTCTAAAACCGTGCTGAGAATCTTTTATTAAATTATTTTCTTCCAAATGTTTTACTATTTTGTCCCTTATAATGGTTTCCATTAATTTGCCCATTACCGATGTTAAGCTAATTGGTCGATAATTGCCGGGAGAGGACTTATTTCCTTTTTTGTATATGGGTGTCACGTTAGCTAGTTTACATTCGTTTGGAACTATCCCAACATTCAATGATTTGTTGAACAGATTTGCGAGTGGGTTTAATAATTCGTGTTTTGCTTCTTTTAGGATCCTTGGGGATATTTTATCAGGGCCTGGGGTTTTATTAACTTTCAAATTGTTGATTGCGAACAGGATATCGTCTTCATAAATCGTAAAGTTTTCGAGCTCAGTGCCATTTGATTGATTCGTAGGGGTAGGTCGGTTACCGGTAGTATCTTCCGACGTGAAAACTGATGCAAAATAGTTATTTAGGATATTCGCCATTTTGTACTTTGTTATCTGTATGATCTCCATTTTCCGCAACAAGTGGGCCTATTGTTGAAGTTACCGTTTTTCTGTTTCTTATATAGCTGTAAAATTCTTTCGGATTGGACTTGCTGGAGCTGGCAATATGAAGTTCCAGATTCTTCTTACTTACTTTGATGAGATTTTTGGTTGTTCGACGCAGTCTATCGTGTTCTAATTTATCGCTATTATTCTGAGTTGCCTTATATTTTTGGTATGCCTGCTTTTTTACTAAGAGGATGTTTTTTATTTCATTATTCCACCATTTTGGCTTATATTTGCCTGCTGGGCGCCGGTTTCGTAGAGGGATGCTTGTATTTATTGCTTTGTTTAGGTTATTAGATAATATGTTCCATAATCGATTTACATCATGAGTTTCGGTCATTTCACTCCAGTCAGTATTGGCAAGATGCCTTCTAAGTTTGTTAAAGTCGGCCCTTCGATAATCTGGTACTTTTTCCGTGCTCACGTTTTCTTTGTCATTATTTACTTTAATGTTAAAGGACACTATCCTATGGTCACTAGAGCTAAATTCCGGTCCGATTTTAACGCTATTTACCAGTCTTTCATTTGTCGTTAGAATAATATCCAGAATGTTATTTCCCCTCGTTGGGTGTTCTACGTGTTGATAAAGGGCACTTTCCTGAAGATTAGCATATAGATCATGTCCCGCGTGAGCATTTAGTGGTTCGCCCCATGTTGTGACAGGCAGATTGAAATCGCCAAATATTACTGCTTCTTCCTGACAACTTATTTCGGCTATTTGATCATAGAGTTTCTCGTCAGTATCGGGTGATTGTGCAGGAGGTCGATAAATTAGGCCAATTATTATCTTGCTTGCTTGATTATTTATTTGAACGTAACTAGTATCAATATTATTTATGGCAGGTTTGGTTACCTCGATTGGGTGAAGATTACTTTTAACATATAGCAGAACCCCACCTCCCATTCTTTGGGATCTTTCGCAGCTGAAGGGAGTATAACCTGGTAATGCGTATTCCGCCAAAAAATCACGCTTTTCCGTGTTGATCCAAGATTCTGAAACACCGATTATATCACATTCCTCCATACATGCAAGTGCTTCCAGGTCTTCGAATTTATTGCGTAAGCTGCGTGCATTAACGTAGCAGGCCGTGATATTATTTTGGATAGAGTTTACATTTGATATGGGGTAGTTTATGTCGCTGCTACTGCCCCTGCTCGGTTGTCGTTTTTTGATCTGAAAGTGCAGACTGCATCATGTAGGAGTCTGCCTAGGCGTGCTCCTCCGACTGAATTCAAATGGCAGCCATCATCCTGAAAGAGAATGTGTTGATTGTAGAAATGGTCCCAGAGATTGAGATATTCGACATCTTCCTGTGAGCAGAGGGATTTAAGTCTGTTATTAGTACTGAACGCCTTATCGTAGAAACCGGTCTCTGCATCGATCTTGGGAAGAATGCCTGAAATGATTATGTTACATGACTTACTCTTGTAACGCTGGATTGCCTTACGGTATTTTTCCATTAGTTCCTCTGATCTGGTGCGCATTACATCGTTCGACCCTGCGTGAATCACAAACAGGGTGTTCTCGTCAGCGTTGATGGTGACATCGTCGAAGGCTGCTGTGATGTCGTCCAAACCTGCACCCGGTATGCAAAAACGCTTTCTGTGGTTTGGGACTCTTCCACAGAACTCTTCAAGTTGTCCTCGTAAGATGGAGTCTCCAATGAGCCTGGTCTCCTCAGTTTCGTCTCCTGTTTCTGTCAGAATCTGGTATTTATTAAATGTGGTGACCGGCAGATGTGACCTCCTTTTTGATTGCCTCGCCCCATTTCTTACGGGAGTAAAGCTGGTGGGAGAGACTCTGGAATTTTGAGGGGATGGAGGGCTGTTGTGGGGGGCGGGTGGGCTGGCTGGTGGGGGTGTTAGCGGCTGGTCAATTCTGGGTGGGGAAGGAGATCTAGGGGGAGAAGGGAGGGCAGTTGCGTTGTCTTGGCTAGACACCTGCACTGGTAGTCCTACATCCTGCTGGGTTTCTGGTGTTGCTGCTACATTGAGGGAAACAAATTCCTGCAAAGAGTAGAATTCCTTCTGGAGTTTGACATAGTTGGGTTTTACTTCGTTCAGACCTTCTAACAGATGTCGGCGGTTTTCGCACAGCCTGCATTCCGGGTTGGAGAAGTAGTCACTGAAGTATTGTCCAGCGAATCGACCTGTACACTGCTCGCAACGTTTCAAGTTCGAAGGCATTTTGGCTGCTAAGATGATATAGTATTAATTTAAGATACAGTTTCAAAAGCCCTGTGAAAATAAATGAAAAATATATGTGAGATATGTTAGTAATCAGATACTATGTCGAGAGCCTGTAAAACTATAGAAATATGTGTTTGAATTTTATGATTACATGAGACTGTAAAAAAAGAGAGATATTGGTTAGTATGAAGGCATATAAAATAGAGTATGTGGTAGACCTAATGGGAGTTAGTTGGGCCTGTTTACATGGAGGTAATAGCTATCTCAATTTCGATATCAAGAGGCTAGCCTATTTACGATATTTTAATAAAACATACAAATATTTGACACAGGTAATGGAGTGATTTGTATACTAAAAAAAATAAAATAAAAATATATACAATAGTTTGGGAGAGAAAGACTAAAATATACGACAAACAATTTGTTGTCTGTCAGAAGATAAGCTTATTAAGGAGAAAAACAAAATAATAATATAAAAGAAAGAAGGAAAACAAAATGAACACTTATGTTAGTCGGTATTCTGGTTTGGCGGCTCCAGGTCCTCCTCACAGTAATTAGCGTGGGTAAGGTAGTATTGGCGGGAAACTATCACGTGATCACTGAGGCGTGGCTATATAGCGCGTTGCTAATTATGTAACACACAATGACGGGAGCGTCTATACCGCTGTAGTTCACACACACAACTGACCTCCTCACAGTAATTAGCGTGGGTAAGGTAGTATTGGCGGGAAACTATCACGTGATCACTGAGGCGTGGCTATATAGCGCGTTGCTATATATTTAACACACAATGACGGGAGCGTCTATACCGCTGTAGTTCACACACACAACTGACCTCCTCACAGTAATTAGCGTGGGTAAGGTAGTATTGGCGGGAAACTATCACGTGATCACTGAGGCGTGGCTATATAGCGCGTTGCTATATATTTAACACACAATGACGGGAGCGTCTATACCGCTGTAGTTCACACACACAACTGACCTCCTCACAGTAATTAGCGTGGGTAAGGTAGTATTGGCGGGAAACTATCACGTGATCACTGAGGCGTGGTATATAGCGCGTTGCTATATATTTAACACACAATGACGGGAGCGTCTATACCGCTGTAGTTCACACACACAACTGACCTCCTCACAGTAATTAGCGTGGGTAAGGTAGTATTGGCGGGAAACTATCACGTGATCACTGAGGCGTGGCTATATAGCGCGTTGCTATATATTTAACACACAATGACGGGAGCGTCTATACCGCTGTAGTTCACACACACAACTGACCTCCTCACAGTAATTAGCGTGGGTAAGGTAGTATTGGCGGGAAACTATCACGTGATCACTGAGGCGTGGCTATATAGCGCGTTGCTATATATTTAACACACAATGACGGGAGAGTCTATACCGCTGTAGTTCACACACACAACTGACCTCCTCACAGTAATTAGCGTGGGTAAGGTAGTATTGGCGGGAAACTATCACGTGATCACTGAGGCGTGGCTATATAGCGCGTTGCTATATATTTAACACACAATGACGGGAGCGTCTATACCGCTGTAGTTCACACACACAACTGAAGAGGGTGGAGGAGGAGGAGGAAGAGGAGGGAAGCAATATAGGAAGAGGGTGGAGGAGGAGGAGGAGGAAGAGAAGGGAAGCAATATAAGAAGGAGGAGGAGGAGGAAGATGAGAAGGGAAGCAATATAGGAAGAGGGTGGAGGAGGAGGAGGAGGAGGAGAAGGGAAGCAATATAGGAAGAGGGTGGAGGAGGAGGAGGAGGAAGAGAAGGGAAGCAATATAGGAAGAGGGTGGAGGAGGAGGAGGAGGAGGAAGATGAGAAGGGAAGCAATATAGGAAGAGGGTGGAGGAGGAGGAGGAAGATGAGAAGGGAAGCAATATAGGAAGAGGGTGGAGGAGGAGGAGGAGGAAGAGGAGAAGGGAAGCAATATAGGAAGAGGGTGGAGAAGGAGGAGGAAGAGGAGAAGGGAAGCAATATAGGAAGAGGGTGGAGGAGGAGGAGGAGGAAGAGGAGAAGGGAAGCAATATAGGAAGAGGGTGGAGGAGGAGGAGGAGGAGGAAGAGGAGAAGGGAAGCAATATAGGAAGAGGGTGGAGGAGGAGGAGGAGGAGGAGGAAGAGGAAGAGGAGGAGAAGGAGGAAGAGGAGGAGGAGGAGGAATAAATGAGAGGTAGATAGGGAAGAGGAGGAATAGGAGGAGAAAGAGAAGGGAAGCAATATCGGAAGAAGGAGGAGGAGATAAATAGGGGGGAATACAAAGGAATACAAAGGAGAACAAACTGCAACAGACCTATTGGTCCTTACGGGGCAGTTTGGATATCTAAAACTACTAATCTACTGACTACGAGGTAGAGAAAAGGATAGCAAAGCAGAAGGCTCCTCCCCACCCACCACTCCCTCCAGCTAATGCTGGCATGGAAACAGATAGGAAAAATACCATGTAGTATTGAAAAACTGACACGGAAATTCGGACAGGACAGGGAGAAAAAAGAAGTTGATTTGTAATCTAAGCTAACTCTATTTACTACAATTCTGAAAGGGAACAGATGTATGAAAATCAATATACATTGCGGTATGCGTTGACATTTCGTTGCGCGTTATTCTGAAAGAAACTGTGTTAATCGGGGGTTATTTGCCATGTGTTTATCCAGATGGTTCTTAAATGTTTCGACAGTATTACAGTTTACAATGTTCGAGGGTAGTCTGTTCCAATTATTCACAACGCGGTTGAAGAAGAAATGCTTCGCTTCGTGAGAATGAAAACGCTTGCCTATAATCTTATAACCATTGTTTCTCGTGTTTGCTTGATTGATCGTAAATAATTCGCTTACATTTAGGTTGCTGAATCCCTTGAAGATTTTGAACACCTCTATTAGGTCACCTCTCATCTGCTGCGCTTTGTTAAGCTAAACAAATTTAGTTCTTTTAAGCGCTCTTCGTACGGTTTATTACGCAATCTAGGTATCATTTTAGTGACTCTGCGTTGCACCCTTTCAAGTTTATTTATGTCCTTTTGGTAGTACGGTGACCAGAATTGCACGCAGTATTCGAGATGGGGACGCACCAATGAGTTGAATAGAGTAAGTATGATTTTTTCTGATTTGAATTTGAATGTTCTGCCGATGAAACCCACCAATTTATTAGCAGTTTTTATTACCTCTGTACACTGTTTACTCGGCTTCAGGTCACTTGATATTATAACTCCCAGATCCTTTTCATTATTTGTATTTGATAGTTGAATGTTGTTCATTGAGTAATCTTTTTTAGCGTTGTTACTACCGATGTGTAATACTTTGCATTTTTCTATGTTGAATTTCATTTGCCATTTTTCTGCCCAGTTTTCTAAAGTGTCTAGGTCACCTTGTAGTTTTTGCCAATGTACTGTTGAGGTTACTTTATTAGTAATTTTTGTATCGTCAGCAAATTTCGAAATTTTGCATTCTATTCCTTCGTCTAAGTCGTTTATGTAAATTATAAAAAGAATAGGACCTAATACCGAACCCTGGGGAACGCCACTATTTACTTTGCACCAATCCGATTCTTCACCATTTATTACAACTCGTTGTTTACGGTCTGAGAGCCAATTTTCGAGCCATTTCAGAGTTTTTCCTGTTATGCCATGAGCTTTTATTTTGTCAATTAGTCTCTTGTGGGGTACGGTATCGAAAGCTTTCTGAAAGTCGAGATATATTATATCAACTGCTCTATCCTTATCATATGATTTGTAAACATCATTGAAGAAGTCGAGTAAGTTTGTTAAGCATGAACGTTTATTTCTAAAACCGTGCTGAGAATCTTTTATTAAATTATTTTCTTCCAAATGTTTTACTATTTTGTCCCTTATAATGGTTTCCATTAATTTGCCCGTTACCGATGTTAAGCTAATTGGTCGATAATTGCCGGGAGAGGACTTATTTCCTTTTTTGTATATGGGTGTCACGTTAGCTAGTTTACATTCGTTTGGAACTATCCCAACATTCAATGATTTGTTGAACAGATTTGCGAGTGGGTTTTATAATTCGTGGTTTGCTTCTTTTAGGATCCTTGGGGATATTTTATCAGGGCCTGGGGTTTTATTAACTTTCAAATTGTTGATTGCGAACAGGATATCGTCTTCATAAATCGTAAAGTTTTCGAGCTCAGTGCCATTTGATTGATTCGTAGGGGTAGGTCGGTTACCGGTAGTATCTTCCGACGTGAAAACTGATGCAAAATAGTTATTTAGGATATTCGCCATTTGTACTTTGTTATCTGTATGATCTCCATTTTCCGCAACAAGTGGGCCTATTGTTGAAGTTACCGTTTTCTGTTTCTTATATAGCTGTAAAATTCTTTCGGATGGGACTTGCTGGAGCTGGCAATATGAAGTTCCAGATTCTTCTTACTTCGTTTGATGAGATTTTTGGTTTTCGACGCAGTCTATCGTTTTCTAATTTATCGCTATTATTCTGAGTTGCCTTATATTTTTGGTATGCCTGCTTTTTTACTAAGAGGATGTTTTTTATTTCATTATTCCACCATTTTGGCTTATATTTGCCTGCTGGGCGCCGGTTTCGTAGAGGGATGCTTGTATTTATTGCTTTGTTTAGGTTATTAGATAATATGTTCCATAATCGATTTACATCATGAGTTTCGGTCATTTCACTCCAGTCAGTATTGGCAAGATGCCTTCTAAGTTTGTTAAAGTCGGCCCTTCGATAATCTGGTACTTTTTCCGTGCTCACGTTTTCTTTGTCATTATTTACTTTAATGTTAAAGGACACTATCCTATGGTCACTAGAGCTAAATTCCGGTCCGATTTTAACGCTATTTACCAGTCTTTCATTTGTCGTTAGAATAATATCCAGAATGTTATTTCCCCTCGTTGGGTGTTCTACGTGTTGATAAAGGGCACTTTCCTGAAGATTAGCATATAGATCATGTCCCGCGTGAGCATTTAGTGGTTCGCCCCATGTTGTGACAGGCAGATTGAAATCGCCAAATATTACTGCTTCTTCCTGACAACTTATTTCGGCTATTTGATCATAGAGTTTCTCGTCAGTATCGGGTGATTGTGCAGGAGGTCGATAAATTAGGCCAATTATTATCTTGCTTGCTTGATTATTTATTTGAACGTAAATAGTATCAATATTATTTATGGCAGGTTTGGTTAACTCGATTGGGTGAAGATTACTTTTAACATATAGCAGAACCCCACCTCCCATTCTTTGGGATCTTTCGCAGCTGAAGGGAGTATAACCTGGTAATGCGTATTCCGCCAAAAAATCACGATTTTCCGTGTTGATCCAAGATTCTGAAACACCGATTATATCACATTCCTCCATACATGCAAGTGCTTCCAGGTCTTCGAATTTATTGCGTAAGCTGCGTGCATTAACGTAGCAGGCCGTGATATTATTTTGGATAGAGTTTACATTTGATATGGGGTAGTTTATGTCGCTGCTACTGCCCCTGCTCGGTTGTCGGTTTTCTGATCTGAAAGTGCAGACTGCATCATGTAGGAGTCTGCCTAGGCGTGCTCCTCCGACTGAATTCAAATGGCAGCCATCATCCTGAAAGAGAATGTGTTGATTGTAGAAATGGTCCCAGAGATTGAGATATTCGACATATTCCTGTGAGCAGAGGGATTTAAGTCTGTTATTAGTACTGAACGCCTTATCGTAGAAACCGGTCTCTGCATCGATCTTGGGAAGAATGCCTGAAATGATTATGTTACATGACTTACTCTTGTAACGCTGGATTGCCTTACGGTATTTTTCCATTAGTTCCTCTGATCTGGTGCGCATTACATCGTTCGACCCTGCGTGAATCACGAACAGGGTGTTCTCGTCAGCGTTGATGGTGACATCGTCGAAGGCTGCTGTGATGTCGTCCAAAACCTGCACCCGGTATGCAAAAACGCTTTCTGTGGTTTGGGACTCTTCCACAGAACTCTTCAAGTTGTCCTCGTAAGATGGAGTCTCCAATGAGCCTGGTCTCCTCAGTTTCGTCTCCTGTTTCTGTCAGAATCTGGTATTTATTAAATGTGGTGACCGGCAGATGTGACCTCCTTTTTGATTGCCTCGCCCCATTTCTTACGGGAGTAAAGCTGGTGGGAGAGACTCTGGAATTTTGAGGGGATGGAGGGCTGTTGTGGGGGGCGGGTGGGCTGGCTGGTGGGGGTGTTAGCGGCTGGTCAATTCTGGGTGGGGAAGGAGATCTAGGGGGAGAAGGGAGGGCAGTTGCGTTGTCTTGGCTAGACACCTGCACTGGTAGTCCTACATCCTGCTGGGTTTCTGGTGTTGCTGCTACATTGAGGGAAACAAATTCCTGCAAAGAGTAGAATTCCTTCTGGAGTTTGACATAGTTGGTTTTTACTTCGTTCAGACCTTCTAACAGATGTCGGCGGTTTTCGCACAGCCTGCATTCCGGGTTGGAGAAGTAGTCACTGAAGTATTGTCCAGCGAATCGACCTGTACACTGCTCGCAACGTTTCAAGTTCGAAGGCATTTTGGCTGCTAAGATGATATAGTATTAATTTAAGATACAGTTTCAAAAGCCCTGTGAAAATAAATGAAAAATATATGTGAGATATGTTAGTAATCAGATACTATGTCGAGAGCCTGTAAAACTATAGAAATATGTGTTTGAATTTTATGATTACATGAGACTGTAAAAAAAGAGAGATAATGGTTAGTATGAAGGCATATAAAATAGAGTATGTGGTAGACCTAATGGGAGTTTGTTGGGCCTGTTTACATGGAGGTAATAGCTATCTCAATTTCGATATCAAGAGGCTAGCCTATTTACGATATTTTAATAAAACATACAAATATTTGACACAGGTAATGGAGTGATTTGTATACTAAAAAAAAAAAAAAAAATATATACAATAGTTTGGGAGAGAAAGACTAAAATATACGACAAACAATTTGTTGTCTGTCAGAAGATAAGCTTATTAAGGAGAAAAACAAAATAATAATATAAAAGAAAGAAGGAAAACAAAATGAACACTTATGTTAGTCGGTATTCTGGTTTGGCGGCTCCAGGTCCTCCTCACAGTAATTAGCGTGGGTAAGGTAGTATTGGCGGGAAACTATCACGTGATCACTGAGGCGTGGCTATATAGCGCGTTGCTATATATTTAACACACAATGACGGGAGCGTCTATACCGCTGTAGTTCACACACACAACTGACCTCCTCACAGTACTTAGCGTGGGTAAGGTAGTATGGGCGGGAAAACTATCACGTGGTCACTGAGGCGTGGCTATATAGCGCGTTGCTATATATTTAACACACAATGACGGGAGCGTCTATACCGCTGTAGTTTCACACATACACGATGGTAGAGAGGAGTGAGTGAGGAATATAGGAGGAGGAGGAGGAGGAAGGAAGAAGAGGGAGGGGAAGAGAAGATAAGAGGAGAAGGGGAAGGAGGAGGTAGATGGAGGAGGAGGAGGGGGAGGAAGGAGGAAGGAAAAGAAGGATGAGGGGAAAGGAAGAGAAGAGGGGATTAAGGAGGAGGAGGAGATAGAGGAGACGCAGGAATAGGAGGAGAAGGAGGAGGGTCTATTGACAAGGGTACGCAATGGATGAGCGTCGGAAGGCCTCAATGACACCAAGTTTGTTTTCTTGTGTGTGTGTGTGTGTGTGTGTGTGTGTGTGTGTGTGCGTGTGTGTGTGTGCCCTGCGGTAATGAGTTGAAGTGCCGGAATAAAGTGGACTCGCCAGGAATATCGAATGGCGAGGGCCGAGGTGGATATCCAATACTGTTTGGTTGGATTGCGATAGTATGCAGAATTGGATAGTACATTGAGTGACAAATGATTAATGGATGGTTAAGGAGGGATGTAGTGGTCGGATTTTCTGGTGGGTGTGTGTGTGTGTGTGTGTATGTGTGTGTGGGTGTGGATGTGTGTGTGTGTTGGAAGTGTATGTGTGGGTCTCTCTCTCTCTCTCTGTGTGTGTGTGTGTGTGTGTGTGTGTTGGAAGTGTATGTGTGGGTCTCTCTCGTCGATCTCCTCGTCTCTCGTATCTGTGTCGTTTTGTGTTGTGTGTTGTGTTGAAGTGTATGTGGGGGTCTCTCTCTCTCTCTCTCTCTCTCTCTCTCTCTCCTCTCGATTCGTCTCTCTCCTCTCTCTGCGTGTGTGTGTGTGTGTGGTTGTGGTTTGTGTGTGCTATAGGGAGTGGTGGGGAGGGGGGGGGGGGGGGCAGATGAGTTTGAGTGGAAGCACTTTATGGGGGGAGGTTATATGCATTTCGCATTGGGCATATCGAGAAGTGAAGGAATATCTGGATACAATGCTTAACCCCTTCTGTACCGGCGAAGTCTTTTTAACCTTATTCTGGCTAGGATTTTTTTCAGTTTAAAAAAGGCCTCTAGTAGGTAACAGGCTTCGAACCATCTCGTTTGACCAATTTTACTACCTCAGATTCTTCTTAAACTGCACAAAATCGTCTGAATATAGCTAGAATAAAATTAAAAGTACGTCTCCGGTACAGGGGTTAATATACAAATGCAATGAGAAATGTGGACAAATTACCGTGACCTGGTGAAACTGATATGACATGATTTAAAAAAAAAAAAAAAAAAAAAAATGAAAATGAAAATCGTCCAAAATTAAGTCGACCTCCACCTCCCCCCTCTCCAGCTCCCCCCCCCCCCCCCCTCAAAACAAAATGTGTAGGTGGTGTAACTTAATAGAGGCTAATATGAAGAATTAATGGGGTGAAAGTGTATTTAATGAAAAGCTTTGTGGCTTGATTAATAGCGTGCATAATTTTGTGTGTGTGTGTGTGTGTGTGTGTGTGTGTGTGAGAGAGAGAGTGTGTGTGAGAGAATGTGTGTGTGAGAAAATGTGTGTGTGACTGAGTGGCAGTGAGTGAGAGTAATAGAGATATGTGGAGTAACAAAGTGACAAGGTAGTATAACAAAGGAGTACAAAGGAAATCAAGCAACAACAGGTCTAGTGACCCTTCTAGGTTTGTGCTATGTCCTCCAAAACACTGAGGATCAAGTTGTCCAAAACAGTGGTTTAGGAGTGGGGTAGGGGAACATTTGAAAGTGGAACTACTGGGCCCTTTCCACGAACGTGGCAGGACTAGGAAGTTAGTAGGGGTGACATATGGGTTTTAGGTACCTGAGGGGAGGATAAAGTTATTTCATTTACAAACGCAGTCAGTCCGGCGGGGTTTGATGCGAGATATTTGGTCCCTAGGCGGAATTTAAATGACTCAACCGGTGCTGCAGTCTATAACCGTCTCGGGAAGCCGCATTCTCACCACGAAGTTGTACAAGCTTCGTAATTGAAGAATGAAAGTCCCTTAGATTCGTGTTAGTTAAAAAGATTTACCAATAATTTTGCAAACCGTTTGTTCTCCCCTTCCGCCGGGCTGTGTAAGTAGATTGGTCGATAGTGAAAGTACTTACTACCGTTCATATTGTCGATGCCTTTGATGATTTTGAACACTTGATATTTGTTAAGTCGCCCTCTTTATCGTGCCGCTGGGTTAAAGGAAATAGATTTAATTCTCTATAGGGAGAGAGAGAGAGAGAGAGAGAGAGAGAGAGAGAGAGTCATAGTGATTGATGAGGTCTAGGGTTCGACTAGACACCTCACGCGTAATACCATGCTCTTTAAGGGGGGATGGTCGTATTTATTTAAGGGGGGATGGTCATATTTAAGGGGGATGGTCGTATTTATTTAAGGGGGGATGATCGTATTTATTTAAGGGGGAATGATCGTATTTATTTAAGGGGGGATGATCGTATTTATTTAAGGGGGGAATGATCGTATTTATTTAAGGGGGGATGATCGTATTTATTTAAGGGGGGATGGTCGTATTTATTTAAGGGGGGATGGGCGTATTTATTTAAGGGGGGATGGGCGTATTTATTTAAGGGGGGATGGTCGTATCTATTTAAGGGGGGATGGTCGTATTTATTTAAGGGGGGATGGTCGTATTTATTTAAGGGGGGATGGGCGTATTTATTTGCTCATTTATATATCAATTTATGATTTTTTTAGTTTCCTCCCTATACCTCCATCAAGCTTAAAAGACGTCACTGGTACTGAAGGGGTTAATCTTTCCAGCACGATGCCGTAATTTTCGTCCCCTTTCTCCCTCATGTTTAGCTCCAATAGTTCTGATATGTATGACGTTCGGCCCATTAGTTTGGCGATTTTAAGAACTTTCGCCCCATTTCTGTCAATTTTATTGCCTTTCGTGCCATTTAGGTGTCGATTTCATCCTGGCGAGCGAAAGCAAGCCTGTAATTTAAGAGGAATCGGCCATTGGCCGGGACATTCTTTAACCAAAAAACTTACAAATTTCCCTAGAAGGAGGGTCTTACGGATGTCTTTTCAGTTTGATAATGATCTAGGGTGGAAAGTAATAAATATATATATATATATATATATATATATATATATATATATATATATATATATATATATATATATATATAAATATATATATATATATATGAAATCGAGCAATAAATCGACCCTTACCCCCTTAAGACAACCTAAATTGGCCGCATTCAACACAGACGTCTCCCACGAATATAACTTTGACCGATGAAGTTTAGCGAGACGTTAGGGAGAGAGAGAGAGAGAGAGAGAGAGAGAGAGAGAGATAGAGAGAGAGCGAGAGAGAGAGAGAGAGGAGAGAGAGAGAGAGAGAGAGAGAGAGAGAGAGAGAGAGAGAGAGAGAGAGAGAGAGAAATAAATGGATGTGGATATAGATAGATAGATAGATAGATAGAGAGAGAGAGAGAGAGAGAGAGAGAGAGAGAGAGAGAGAGAGAGAGAGAGAGAGAGAGCTATTAAACAATGTGAAGGCAACGCAGGCATAAAAGGGAGAAGTGCTGGAGGAAAGTTGATGTTTTTTCTGTGGTCTACACGAGAAGTTCAGGCTAGGGGAGGAAGACAAAGGAGGAGGAGGAGGAGGAGGAGGAGGAGGAGGAGGAGGAATACAAAGGAGAACAAACTGCAACAGACCTATTGGTCCTTACGGGGCAGTTTGAATATCTAAAACTACCGTACTAAGCTATTGACTACGATGTAGAGAAAAGGATAGCAAAGAAGGAGGAGGAGGAGGAGGAGGAGGAGGAGGAGGAGGAGGAAGAAGAGGAGGAGGAGGAAGGAGAGAGCTATATTTAGACGATTTTTGGAGCTTAGCAAGGATCTGAGGCAGCAACAGAATTAATAAAATGTTAGTTCAAAGCCAGTTAATTGCTCGATGCTCTTATCAAACTGCATACAATCGTGTAATAGTAGCGAGATTACAGTTAAGAGAACGGCACCGGTACATAAAGGGTTAAACGACAACAATAACAGTAACATAGAAAACGGTGTATGGTAAAAGATTAAGGGGATATTGGCTATTTTTTTTGGTCTATATATTCAGTTATTCATATACTTTTGGTTTATATATTCAGTTATTCATATACTTTTGGTTTATATATTCAGTTATTCATATACTTTTGGTTTATATATTCAGTTATTCATATACTTTTGGTTTATATATTCAGTTATTCATATACATTTTTTAGTTTCCTCGATAGACCTCCATCATGCTTAAAAAACCCCACCCCCTAGACCCCCTTCAAGATAAATTCCCCCCTTAAACCCAACTAAAAGAGTAGGCCATTGTTAATACTCCAGGTAGGTTTGCTATGGTCGTGGACGGACTAATATATATAATCTTATGAAAAGTTTCTTAAAATATGCCTTGACGGGTTCTGAGTGGGGGCGGAGAATTATAATAGTTTCCGCTCGCTTTTACCATACTCCGTTTTCTATTTAACTGTTATGTTTGCGTTTAATCTTTTATCATACTCCGTTTTCTATTTAACTGTTATTTTTGACGTTTAAAGGGGTGATAGGTCGTTTTTCTGGGCCCCTTTCTGCCACGTGTTTAGCCCCATTAGTTTTGAGATTTTAAGACGTTCGGCCCATTAGTTTTTCGCGATTTTAACACCTTTCGCCCCATTTCATTGTCAATTTTAAGACCTTGCGTCCATTGACCTGTGGATTTTTTCCTGGCGACCGATACCGATGTACTTTTAAAGGAATCGGCCTATGGCCGGGATATTGGTCTAGCGAAAAATTTACGAAAAATTTACAAATTTATCTAGAAGGGGGGGGGGGGGGGTCTAGGGGATATTTTTTTAAGCTTGATGGAGGTCTGGGAAGGAAACTAAATAATAATAATAATAATAATAATAATAATATATTTAAATATACTGTATATATATATATATATATATATATATATATACTGTATATATATATATACTGTATATATATAACTGTTTCATTGGCTGTATGTCTGTTAAGCAACCATTCTGTATCCTGTATGTTCTCTCTCTCTCTCTCTCTCTCTCCAGTTATTCCAGGTAGGCCCAACAACAACTTTTTCAGAGCTCGTTAAGGAATTTGACTGGCTTTTTGCTGCTCGTTTTGGGCACTAGGAACAACTTTTAGGAGAGTTTGTGGTAAAAAAAGAAAACGAAAAAAAAAGCTTAGGCCAGGGATGGGGCAGAGACGTTTTTCTTTATTATTATTATTATTATTATTATTATTATTATTATTATTATTATTATTATTTGTATATTATTATTATTACTACTACTACTACTACTACTACTACTACTACTATCCTTCTTCTTCTTCTTCACATTATTATTATTATTATTATTATTATTATTATTATTGAGATTCCTCTCTTAATATTCTAGTTTACTAACATATGAGAGAGAGAGAGAGAGAGAGAGAGAGAGAGAGAGAGAGAGAGAGAGAGAGAGAGAGAGAGAGAGAGAGAGAGAGAGAGAGAGAGAGAGCCGTAACTTTCGGTCGGGGTCGGATTAAGTTGATAAGCCATTTAAAGGGGGATGGTTCACTTTTTGGGCGATTTTTGCATGTATTCATTATTTTTCTAGTTTCCTCCCTAGACCTCCATCAAATTAAAAAAACATCCATTAGATCCCCCTTCTAGATTAATTTGTACATTTTTCGGTAGAAAAATGTCCCGTTCTTCCAACATTACAGGTTCACTATCGTTTGCCAGGGAAAAAATCGACACCTAAATAGCACGAAAGGTCTAAATATTGACGAAAAAATGGGACGAAAGGTCTTAAAATCGAATAACTAATGGGGCAAACATCTTAACATCTGAAAACTAATGGGGCTAAACATGAGGGAGAAAGTGGTCCAGAAAACCGGTCCATCCCCTCTTAAGTCTAATACGGTGGTAATTTCATCTCAATTAATTACCGATAAACTTTAAATTAAGGGGAGACGGGTCGTTCTTCTGGCCCCCCTTCTCCCTCATGTTTAGTCCCATTAGTTTTCAGATCATAAGACGTTCGACCCATTACTTTGGTGATTTTAAGACCTCTCGCCCCATTTCTTTTCGTGTTATTTAGGTGGGAATTTTTCCCTCGGCGAGCGATTGCGAGCCTGTAATTTAAGAGGAACCGGCCATCGGCCGGAACATTTGTCTATGGAAAAATGTACAAATTTATCTTGAAGGAGGGTCTTGGTCGGGAGATTTTTTAAAAGTTCTACGATAGTTTAAAGAGGAAACCAAAAAAATAAAAATATACATACTAAAAAATACATGATAAAGAAAAAGAAGAAGATAAAAAAATACGTAAATGAGTAAATAAATAGGGCCAACCCCTTTAAATGGGCTTATATCAGACCGCTCTCCGTGCTGCTTCTATGACTGTATTTGGTAGTATTATATCAGACCGCTCTCCGTGCTGCTTCTATGACTGTATTTGGTAGTATTATATCAGACCGCTCTCCGTGCTGCTTCTATGACTGTATTTGGTAGTATTATATCAGACCGCTCTCCGTGCTGCTTCTATGACTGTATTTGGTAGTATTATATTTCGCAGTGTTGAAATATAAGCATAGTAACCCCTTCAGTACCATGACGCCTTTCTACCTTTGATTCTGGCTATAATGAGATGCTTATATACAGTTTAAGAAGGACCTGTGTTGTGAAGAGGGTTTATTGAGATCGTATTCACCCCTTTGAGTCCTTGAGATAGATTAAAAACTAAAGAAAATCCTCTAATGGTAACCAGAATAGGATGACAATTACGCCATGGTAGTGAAGGGGTTAAGCATATTAAGCATAATATATTTCGCATTAATTAAATATATGCATCGGGATGATTAATGGATACGTTTAACAATCATTAAATGCCTAATAATGCTGATTATCAATTATTATGTATTTCAGTGAGTGATGAAAACAAAATATACAGTATATACAGTATAAATACAGTATATATATATATATATATATTCTATTTTTATGATTGAACTCTCTCTCTCTCTCTCTCTCTCTCTCTCTCACACACTCACATACTCACACACGCGCCACATCTTCTCTCTCTCTCTCTCTCGTTCACACACACACACACACACACACACCATAAAAGTATCACCACCACCGTTTTATCAGTGTATTTATGACCGCTGTTGCCTCCACCAATCACAAACCCGGAACGCCAAGGAAGGAAGATGAAGCTAAATTCTGATTGGCTGATGTGGCGAGGCGGTTGACCTGATGAAATATCCGGATAACTGACTGTATTTATCCTCTCTCTCTCTCTCTCTCATTCAAACCTCCAACCCCTCACCCCCATCACACACTCTCTCTCTCTCTTTTGCACACTCTCACACTCTCTCTTACTCTCTCTCTGACTCAGGTTAATTAAGAACTCAGCCATCACACACACCATTATATTCAAATGATATGATATTGGTGAAAACTTAGCAATACAAAATACAAACACGTAACAATTTCCATCCATTACTCATTCATTATCGAGAAACCAGCTGCTAACAAATACAAAATAAATAAGTATAGACAATTATAATAATACAAACTATACCGGTAAAAGCTATTTGTGAAAACTTAGCAATTAAACATACACAAACGTAAACATTTCACATTTGTTCCTTCATCATCGAGAAAGCAGCTGCTAACAAATTAAAACACAATCAAATATAATATTCAATTAATATAAAGTTAAATTAAATATCAACATCACTCTTTCCATATTAGTATCATTAATATTGTATGTGGAACTCATTTCGTAATGGCTAGATACTAATTTATAATAAGTAATTGTATTCTAGTTAATGTGTGTGTGCGTGTGTTATTTGAGAGAGAGAGAGAGAGAGAGAGAGAGAGAGAGAGAGAGAGAGAGAGAGAGAGAGCAAAAGCAAAATGAAGTTTGATAGCGCATTAAATTGAACTCAAGCTAATGCGAGTCTTATGGTTACACACACACACACACACACACACACACACACATTCTTTTCCATTTAATTATGTTTCTTCTTCTTCTTCTTCTTCTTCTTCTTCTTTTTTCTTCTCCATTACAATGATCACCCACACCACCACCACCAATCACCACCACCACAACAAAAACCACCACCACCACCAGATATATAGATAGATAGATAGATAAATAGATAGATAGGTAGATAGTCAGTCAGTCAGTCATAGTTTTATTTCTTAAAAGATACATTGTACAGCTACTGACAACAGTTCGTGAGCTCTTGTGATTTTCTTATGTAAATATATCCATTAAGATTGATGTTCAGATCAAATTTGCTATATATAAAGAAATACACATCAGGTAATACACATCAGGTAATACACATCAGGTAATACACATCAGGTAATACACATCAGGTAATACACATCAGGTAATACACATCAGGTAATACACATCAGGTAATACACATCAGGTAATACACATCAGTAATACACATCAGGTAATACACATCAGGTAATACACATCAGGTAATACACATCAGGTACATACACATCAGGTAATACACATCAGGTAATACACATCAGGTAATACACATCAGGTAATACACATCAGGTATATACACATCAGGTAATACACATCAGGTAATACACATCAGGTAATACACATCAGGTAATACACATCAGGTAATACACATCAGGTAATACACATCAGGTAATACACATCAGGTAATACACATCAGGTAATACACATCAGGTAATACACATCAGGTAATCATTAATGTAGAGCTGATTTGATCTGAAATATATTTGCATAAAGAAAATCACAAGAGCTCAAGAACATTTGTCAGTAGCTGTACATCTTTTACATAATACTAAAATAACAAATATAATACATAGACATATTGTTTACTGTAATGTGGGCTCTGTATTCTGCACATAATACATTCTTGATTTTATTGCTTCAATATCATTTAATATTAAGTTCTGAAATCCATATTCATTCAATAGCGTCCTCTCCACTTCCTTTACAATATAAGATATATTCAAAAAATATTGTAAACCCTTTTCAATGTATGCACATGGTTTCAATAGTAGCCTCCTATGCAAAAATCAAATTTTGATCCAATTGATAAAATGCTTAAAAATAATTTGTCCACCTCTACTACATGCAGCGTGATTACTCTCCCAGTACCGGTATCTCATATTTAACATTATCTTTATTGCTTTTTAGTAACCAATACCAACTTGTTTCATTGGTACATAGCATTTCTTATTGTTAAACCATAACTCGGCCCTATACAAATTCAAACAAAAAGATTGAAATAAATAAAGTAGTACATTTGTATTCACGTTACTAAACTTCCTCAGGATAAAATTAAATTCATTATAGAACTTGTTTCTGCATCGTATTATATCAAGATCATTATTTAGATAGATAGATAGTTTGATAGATAGACAGATAGATAGTTTTATAGATAGACAGATAGATAGTTTTATAGATAGATATATTGATAGATAGATAGATAGATAGATAGTTTATTGGTCATCATCACTATCACCACCACCACCACTGCTATTAAATTTTACAACCACCACCACCACCACCACCACCAACAACAACAATCACCACCACCACCACCATCACAACAACAATCACCACCACCACCACCACCACCACAACAATCACCACCACCACCACAACAATCACCACCACCACCACAACAATCACCACCACCACCACCACCACCAACAACAATCACCACCACCACCACCACCATCACAACAACAATCACCACCACCACCACCACCACAACAACAACTACCACCACCACCACCACCAACAACAACAACAATCACCACCACCACCACCACCACCACAACAACAAAACTACCACCACCACCACCACCACCACAACAAAACTACCACCACCACCACCACCACCACCACCACCACCACCACCACCACCACCACCACTATTAACTTTTCCAGCCACCAACCCCGTGTACGATATAATAAATCTGTCGCCGGTCACCGGTGTCACACGAGCAATTTACTACCAGAAGTCCTCGGAGTCGGAGAAGCCGTGAACCGGAAGTTGAGTTAACCCTTTGAGAATTAGGACGCTTTTTGTCCAGGTTATTCTATTTATCATTAACCCTATTTGAGCCGCGGTAGGTAAATTCTGGATCTTACCTGTTTCGTTCCATCAGTTTGGAGAGAGAGAGAGAGAGAGAGAGAGAGAGAGAGAGAGAGAGAGAGAGAGAGAGAGAGAGAGAGAGAGACAGGAGTGTGTAAACAACTATCGGTCTGTGTCAGCCAGGGACCTTGTTGTCATATATATAACAGTCTCTCTCTCTCTCTCACTCTCTTACACACACACACACACACACTCTCTCTCTCTCACTCTGTTTCTTATTATCCTTTTCTTTTAATAATTCCATTCATTATGCACAACTTTCTCTATCTCTCTCTCTCTCTCTCTCTCTCTCTCTCTCTCACACACACACACAGTCTTATACCCTTCCATCCCTCTCTCTCTCTCTCTCACACACACACACACAGTCTTATACCCTTCCATCCCTCTCTCTCTCTCTCACACACACACACACACACAGTCTTATACCCTTCCATCCCTCTCTCTCTCTCTCTCACACACACACACACACACAGTCTTATACCCTTCCATCCCTCTCTCTCTCTCTCTCACACACACACACACACACACACACAGTCTTATACCCTTCCATCCCTCTCTCTCTCTCTCTCACACACACACACACACTCTTATACCTACCTCCCTCTCTCTCTCTCACACACACACACACACACACACACACTCTTATACCCTTCCATCCCTCTCTCTCTCTCACATTACTCATTCAGATCCATTTCTTCCTTCTTCCCTTTGCCATCATTATCTTGTCTCTCTCCATTTTACGTTCGTTCAAGACTTCATAATTTCGACGACGATTTTATGCTGCTTAGAAGGACCATGTTAACCCTTTCAAGCTCCAATACGCGTTTCTGTTCTGTTTTCTGGCTACTATTAGACGATTTTATTCAGATTAATAACATTATACGAAAGCCAAAGGGTTGATTGAGAGTGTATTTACCCATTTAATACCCACAGATCCTTCCTAAGCTGCATAAAATCGTCTAATGATAGCCAAAATAAACTGCTAAGACGCGTCAGAGCTTCAAAGGGTTAATGAGAAAGTTTATTAAGAATACACTTACCCCTTTAAGTACCGGAGACGTCTTTTTAATTTTAGTCTAGCTCTATTTAGACGATTTTATTAAGGGGAGATTTCCACTTAAGGGATGTTTTTCTTGACTCCCTTCTCCCTCATGTTTAGCCCCATTGCTTTTGATATTATAAAAAGTTTGCCCAATTAGTTTAGCGATTTTAAGAACTTTCACCCCATATTAAGACCTTTCGTGCCATTCAGGTGTCGATTTTATCCTGGCGAGCGACAGCGAGCCTGTAATTTAAGAGGAATCGGCCTTCGGCCGGGACATTTTTCTACCGAAAAATGTACAAATTTATCTTGAAATGAGGTATAGGGGGTGTAATTTTAAGCTTGATGGAAGTCTAGGGAACAAAGTAAATACCTCCCCTTAAGTTGAAGAAGGACCTCCCCTTAAGTTGAAGAAGGACCTCCCCTTAAGTTGAAGAAGGACCTCCCCTTAAGTTGAAGAAGGACCTCCCCTTAAGTTGAAGAAGGACCTCCCCTTAAGTTGAAGAAGGACCTCCCCTTATGTTGAAGAAGGACCTCCCCTTAAGTTGAAGAAGGACCTCCCCTTAAGTTGAAGAAGGACCTCCAGCATTAAAGGGCTTCGAACTATCTCAACTTAACCCTTTTTACTACCACAGATCCTTCTTAAGCTGCACCCAATAAGTCTAAACGTAGCTAGAATAAAATACAAAAGACATCCCCGGTACCGAAGGGGTTAAGGAGGGTGTGACCTGTTTTGGTTCGGTTCTTTTCTATCTTTCTCTGGCTTGTATCCATTTGGCCCCATTCAGCCTACTGTTTTAAGACGTTTATCCCCATCCAGGTGTATTTTTTTTACTGGTGAGCGGTAGCGAGCCAGCATATTTGTTATTTTTGTTTGACAGCAGGCTAAATTTGTACATTTTTCGATAGAAAAATGTCTCCGGCGAAGCCGGATTTCTTCATATAATGCTGGCTCGCTATCGCTCGCCAGGAAGAAATCGACACCTAGATGGGGATAAACGTCTTAAAATAGTTGGCTGAATGGGGCCGAATGGATACAAGCCAGAGAAAGAGAGAAAAGGACAGCAATAGAAGGTATAGCGGTAGACCATAAACTCAACAGCAGCGACTAATGGTAACCAGAACCGGATGAAGCTTACGTCATCGTACTGAAGGGGTTAAGGGCAAATTTCCACTTGAGGGATGGTTTTGTGGACCCCTTTCTCCCTCATGTTTAGCCCCATTGATTTTGAGAGTTTAAGACGTTCGCCCCATTAGTTTGGCGATTTTAAGGAACCCTCGCCCCATTTCTGTCAATTTTAAGACCATTTGTGCCATTTAGGTGTCGATTTTTTCCTAGCGAGCGATAGCGAGCCTGTAATTTAAGGGGAATCGGCCTTCGGCCGGGACATTTTTCTACCGAAAAATGTACAAATTTATCTTGAAAGGGGGTCAAGGGGGAGTAATTTTAAGCTTGATGGAAGTCTAGGGAATCAACTAAAAACCTCCCCTTAACCCCTTCAGTACCGGTGCCGTCCTTTTAACTTTATTCTGGCTACTGTTAGACGACTGTATTCAGTTTAAAAAGGACCTCCACCAATGAACAGGCATCGAACAATCTCACTTAACCCCTTTTACGACCACAGATCCTTCTTAAGCTGCACAAACTCGTCTAAATATAGCTAGAATACAATTGAAAAGACGTCCCCGGTACAGAAGGGGTTAACTGCATCCAATTGTTCTTATCGGTAATTTCCCGACTTTCATTCAATTATATTTTTATCAAGTATTTTTTTTTTAGTTGTGCACAGAGGTTTTTCTATCAGACTTAATATACAGCTTTCTGTTCATAATCCATATATATATTCCTTTAAACAATTTTGTTTTGTTTTTATCTTTGTTTGTCCTTCCTCTATTAGTGTGTGTGTGTGTGTGTGTGTGTGTGTGATATATATAATTTTTGTCCATATTATCCCTTCAATGTATCCTAAAGTTATAGAAATGTTAAATTTTCTTCCCTCCTATTTTATTTTCTCTTTATTTTCTCTGTTCCATCTTTATCCCTCTCTTCTTCTCTCCCCTCCATCACTCAACAAACTTCCCTTGACAGATACATCGCACGAGCAATTTTCTTCTCTCTCTCTCTCTCTCTCTCTCTCTCTCTCTCTCTCTCTCTCTCTCTCTCTCTCTCTCTCCGCCCTCCCTCCTCTTCTCATTTCCTTTCTTCCTTCCTCCCAGAGCTCTCCACCATTCTCTTCCTCGCCTTTATTCTTTCTCTCATATATCTCCATTGTTTCTCTCTTTCTCTCATATATCTCCATTGTTTCTCTCTTTCTCCCATTTATCTCTTTATTGTTTCTCTCTTTCTCCCATTTATCGCTTTATTGTTTCTCTCTTTCTCCCATTTATCTCCTTATTGTTTCTCTCTTTCTCCCATTTATCTCTTATTGTTTCTCTCTTTCTCCCATTTATCGCTTTATTGTTTCTCTCTTTCTCCCATTTATCT
Organism: Paralithodes platypus; assembly: GCA_032716605.1. Lineage (NCBI taxonomy): Eukaryota > Metazoa > Arthropoda > Malacostraca > Decapoda > Lithodidae > Paralithodes > Paralithodes platypus. The sequence goes on along the minus strand of CM064555.1, from coordinate 22,480,826 downwards.
CTTATTGTTTCTCTCTTTCTCCCATTTATCTCTTATTGTTTCTCTCTTTCTCCCATTTATCTCTTTATTGTTTTTCTCTTTCTCCCATTTATCTCCTTATTGTTTCTCTCTTTCTCCCATTTATCTCCTTATTGTTTCTCTCTTTCTCCCATTTATCTCTTATTGTTTCTCTCTTTCTCTCATTTATCTCTTTATTGTTTCTCTCTTTCTCCCATTTATCTCCTTATTGTTTCTCTTTCGCTTGCTTCTTTCAATATTTCTCCCTTCCTTTCCCATGCCTCTCATACTTATTCGTAATATGTTGTTGCTTGACTTCCTTTGAACCCTTTTTTTGTAATCCAGTTCTTCCTTCGTTTATCAAGCCTTTCTTCTCTCCTCCCGAACATTCCAATATCCTTCCCTTCTGTGTATTTCCTTTCATGTTGTCTTCACCATGTATTCTCTCTCTCATCTTATTATTCTCTATTCTCTCTCTCTCTCTCTCTCTCTCTCTCTCTCTCTCTTATTATTCTCTAGTCTTTCACTCACTCTCACTCTCACTCTCTCTGTAAGATAATTGGACACCTATTAGTGTCATTGAGTGTAGTAATGTTCAAACTTACAAAAATCGTCTAGACATTCCTTTATCACCACCACCACCACCTCCTCCTCCTCTCTTTTCGTCCTCTACTCCTTCCTTTATCACCTCCTCCTCCTCCCTCTTCTCTTCCTCCTCCTCCTCCTCCTCTTCTCTCTTCATCCTCTATTCCATCCTTTATCACCTCCTCCTCCTCCTCTACTCCTTCCTTTATCACCTCCTCCTCCTCCTCCTCTTCTCTCTTCCTCCTCTATTCCATCCTTTATCACCTCCTCCTCCTCCTCCTCCTCCTCCTCCTCCTCCTCCTCCTCCTCTACTCCTTCCTTTATCACCTCCTCCTCCTCCTCTACTCCTTCCTTTATCACCTCCTCCTCCTCCTCTACTCCTTCCTATCCTCTCCTCCTATTCCTTATCACCTCCTCCTCTACTCCTTCCTTTATCACCTCCTCCTCCTCCTCTACTCCTTCCTTTATCACCTCCTCCTCCTCCTCTACTCCTTCCTTTATCACCTCC
>CM064555.1:22426692-22479636 GCA_032716605.1 Paralithodes platypus | reverse complement strand
AGCGATCGGGTGAGAGAGAGAGAGAGTGAGAGTGAGTGAGTATCAATAACCAATATATTATCAGCTGGCTATATCTTCCCTTGCACCGAGCCTCCCCAACGTCAACACCTTATAACACCAAACAAGAACAACAACAAGAGTTTGACCTTGAGGGGAGTTTTTTGTTTCCTACTCCAGCAATCTAAAAATGTCACCCCTTGACCCCCTTTCAAGATAAATTTGTACATTTTTCGGTAGAAAAATGTCCCGGCCAAAGGCCGGTTCCTCTTAAATTGCTCGCTATCGCTCGGCAGGATAAAATCGACACCTGAATGGCACGAAAGGTCTTAATATGGGGTGAAAGTTCTTAAAATCGCTAAACTAATGGGGCGAACGTTTTATAATATCAAAAGCAATGGGGCTAAACTGAGGGAGAAAGGGGTTAAGAAAAAAATCCCTCAAGTGGAGATCTCCCCTTAAGCTTGATGGGGTCTAACTAGCAAACTTAATAAACAAATAATACATTATAATAATTATTGTTGTCATGTGTAGATGTGTGTGAATTTGTATTTTGTTTGTGTGTACACGTTCATTGTATCCTGTTGTGTTGTCTCTCTTCTAGCTCTGTCTTGAGTCAGCCCCCCCCCCCCAAAAAAAAAAAAGGAAAAGTGGGGATTGGGCCTGAGTATATAGATAGATAGATAGATAGATAGATAGATAAATAGATATAGATAGATAGATGTGTATGAAAGAGTACGGATCCTAACACCATCTATTGGCCTTCATTGTAACCTTCTGGAGCTCGTTAGGGGTCGCGGGATACGGAAAAACACCTTTGTGCTGAAATTCACGTGTTTTCAAAAAATAATTAGTCCAATTTAGTTCCGGTCAGGTTACGTGAAGGTGAAACAGGGTCTATTATTTTTTAGTCTATATTATTATAAATGTTAAGATAAAATGATGGTATTTAGTTTAATTTATGTCTTTGGACTTAAGGGGAGATTTCCACTTGAGGGATTTTTTTCTTGACTCCTTTCTCCCTCATGTTTAGCCCCATTGTTTTTTCTAATTTTAAGACGTTTGCCCCCATTATTTTGACGATTTTAAGAACTTTCAACCCATTTCTGTCAATTTTAAGACCTTTCGTGCCATTTAGGTGTCGATTTTATCCTGGCGAGCGATAGCGAGCCTGTAATTTAAGAGGAACCGGCTTTCAGCCGGGACATTTTTCTACCGAAAAATGTACAAATTTATCTTGAAAAGGGCTCAAGGGGGTGTAATCTTAAGCTTGAAGGATATAGTTCAAATTATGTCTTTGGACTTGATAACATTGCCAAAACGATGATTGTCTTGTATTCCTGTAAAGAATTATCCACGGTTGGATTATCCACGGTTGGATTATCCACGGTTGGATTATCCACGGTTGAATTATCCACGGTTGGATTATCCACGGTTGGATTATCCACGGTTGGATTATCCACGGTTGGATTAATCCCTTCTGTACCGGCGACGTCCTTTTAATCATGTTTTAGCTACTGTTAGACGAATTTATTAAGTTGTAAAGGGCTTCCAGCAATTAAAAGGCTTCGAACTATCTCACTTAACCATTTGTACTACCCCATATCCCTTTTAAACTACAAAAAAAGGCTTCGAACTATCTCACTTAACCATTTGTAATACCCCATATCCCTTTTAAACTACACAAAAAGGCTTCGAACTATCTCACTTAACCATTTGTTTGTCGACAACCCCGACACAGACAGAGGGCTGGTACTACAAAACCAAACAGATAACCTCATCATCCTTAACGACATCCATCAACATACCCATATTCCTCACCAAGCCCTCTATAACCCATCATCTCCAGACATCACCTTTTGCTCCCCAGAACTCGCCCCCACAACATCCTGGAGGGTGGTCAGAACCTTAGGCTCTGACCACCTCCCGATCATTATCACCACCAAAACCAGACTCACCCCAGCTAGCCACAAACACACATACACCAATTATAAAAGAGCTAACTGGGAAGCATTCACAAATGAGACAGAACAACACTTCACAACTCTAAACAGTACACCCATCACTAACATCAACAATGCTGTACACATACTCAATAAAACTATTCAAAACGCTGACAAGAAACACATTCCAAGAGGTAACAGAAAAAGACACAACCCCAACTTCACACCAGAAATTCAAAACCTCATCAGACAACGCGACATACTGAAACACTCCCCAGCACCCCACACACAAGACATCACACAACAAATTCAAGCACTCAACAACACCCAAACTAACAACAAAATACAAGAACAACAAAAACTAAATTGGAATAACTTCCTACAAACACTTGATCACAAAACAAACCCCAAAAAACTATACAAAACACTAAACAGCATCACACTTTCCAACAGCAACACAACACAATCACATGCTGCAATCACAACAACAGACTCTACTCCTTCATGTAAACAACAAGCAAACACTCTCATCAATCACTGTTCACATGTCAGCCACCTAAAACCTCACAAAGACGACCGACGTGTCATCCGACGTAAGAGACAATTCCCCACAGACCCTGACTATACACCCTTCACCAATCACCAGACAAAGCATATCATCAACAATCTCAAGCACTCACCCGCCTGTGGCCTAGACAACATAAGCAACATACACCTCAGACACCTGGGACCACAAGGCATACAAGCACTCACTAACATATCAAACTACAGCTATTCACACAACACAATACCAGACATTTGGAAGCATGGTATCATCATCACATTCCCCAAACCCAACAAAGACCCCACGCTACCCTCCTCGCACCGCCCCATCACACTCCTTTGCTCCCCCTCCAAAGTCATGGAACGCCTAGTATTACAACTAATTACACCTGACCTACCCCTAGCTCCAACACAACATGGCTTTAGGCCACTGCACTCCACAAACACTCTTCTCACAGACCTTACACAAAGAGCTTTCGACGGCATCAATTCAGCTAGACCACCACACAGATCACTATTAGCCACACTCGACATTAGTAAAGCCTTCGATGCCATCCCCCGCCACAACCTAACAAACAAAATCTACAACACAAACATGCACAACAACACAAAACGGTGGCTGGCCAACTTCCTAGCAGGCAGATGTGCACACGTATCTTTTGCCGGTCAGTCATCTAAAATCAGAAACTTTCCAAACGGAGTCCCACAAGGATCCGTCCTACCGCCCGCACTCTTCAATCTGTACATGCACGATATAACTACACCCAATACGCCCCAAATAAACTTAGCCTCCTATGCAGATGACATAACACTCACATGCACACACCATAACCCAAAAAGAGCAACAGATCTCCTTCAACCCTATCTCAACACACTACATGGCTGGTGCACTACAAACAGACTTAATCTAGGCCCCAGCCAAATCCACCGCAACCCTGCTCACAAGTTTGGACAGGAGAACACGAATACATCCCTCAACTCACCATAAACAACACACCCCTAACACATACACACACACCCAAAATCCTAGGAGTAACATATGATACTCATATGACATTCAACCAGCACACCACAACATTAAAAGAAACTGACACCCAGACTTAACGCCCTCAGGTCACTTGCTCACACAAAATTTGGACACAACAAAGAAACTACCACCACAGTATATAAACAATACATAAGATCAGTGATGGAATACGCAAGCCCAGCCTGGCTTCTAACCTAGCTGAAACACATCATAAGACCTTACAGACTATTCAAAACAAAGCCCTGAAGATCATTACAGGCTGCACAGCTACTGCACCCACAGATCACCTACATCAAGAAACCAAAATCCTCAAAGTCAAAGACCATCTGGACATGAGAGGCACTCAATTCCTGGCAGCAGCCTCCACGAACCAAGACCACCCACTAAACTACATGGCAACACACCCACAGACACCAAGAAATATCAAAACAACACCCAGCACACGGTATCACGCACAATTATTGTCCTCTCTCCCTCCCTGCCCACCCTGAACCAACTTCCAGAAGCACATCCATACTCATATCTCTCACCGATCCATCCACTCACTCACAGACAACACGCAGGTGACGCAGCTGCATGCACGACCTCCCGAAATCCATCCTTCCGAATCCTCCCTTCCTCGCTAGGACAGAGTCCACCTGGCCAGGCTGAGATGCGGACACCATCCAGCTCTCCTGAGCTATCAGAAGAGACTGGATGACTCCGTTGTCGACACCTGCCCGGGATGTAACACAGCACCCCATACCATTAAACACATCATAGAAGACTGCATTTCACACAACCACTTACGCCAACAACACAATCTACACTCAATGAGAGCTCTGTGGGAAAGCCCGATCGTGGCCATGGCCTTTCTCAGGGACTCGGGGCTGTTCGGCCAGGCAGCTTAGGGAACAACAACAACAACAACAACCATTTGTACTACCCCATATCCCTTTTAAACTACAAAAAAAGGCTTCGAACTATCTCACTTAACCATTTGTACTACCCCATATCCCTTTTTAACTACACAAAAAGGCTTCGAACTATCTCACTTAACCATTTGTACTACCCCATATCCCTTTTAAACTACACAAAAAGGCTTCGAACTATCTCACTTAACCATTTGTACTACCCCATATCCCTTTTAAACTACACAAAAAGGCTTCGAACTATCTCACTTAACCATTTGTACTACCCCATATCCCTTTTAAACCACACAAAAAGGCTTCGAACTATCTCACTTAACCATTTGTACTACCCCATATCCCTTTTAAACTACACAAAAAGGCTTCGAACTATCTCACTTAACCATTTGTACTACCCCATATCCCTTTTAAACTACACAAAAAGGCTTCGAACTATCTCACTTAACCATTTGTACTACCCCATATCCCTTTTAAACTACACAAAAAGGCTTCGAACTATCTCACTTAACCATTTGTACTACCCCATATCCTTAAAGACATCACCGGTACAAAATGGGCTAAGTGAAGTTGGAATTTACAAGGCTGGCTATGGCATTGAACAGTTGCGAGTTTCAGGCTAGGAGGAATTTGGAGCTGTAGGCATCGATAGTTAGCAGAATTACTAGCTTAAGGGCAGATCTCCACTTGCAGGATTTTTTGGGCTTGACCTCTTTCTTTCTCATGTTTAGCCCCATTGCTTTTGATATTATAAAACGTTTGCCCCATTAGTTTAGCGATTTTAAGAACTTTCACCCCATATTAAGACCTTTCGTGCAATTCAGGTGTCGATTTTATCCTGGCGAGCGATAGCGAGCCTGTAATTTAAGAGGAATCGGCCTTCGGCCGGGACATTTTTCTACCGAAAAATGTACAAATTTATCTTGAAAGGTACTCAAGGGGGTGTAATTTTAAGCTTGATGGAGGTCTAGGGAACAAACTAAATATCTCCCCTTAAATACGGTTGTAGAACATATATATACATACAACTCAATGCAACTTACTTTTCATTCATGAGAAACCTACATTTATTATTGCATTTCTATTTAATAGGGATGGTTACGGCACCAACTTCCTTATAGCCTGAAACTCGCACGTGGTTGGATTAGGGCATTAGGCCTTGGGCAGTCTCAAAGGGTCAGAAAATCAAGCAACAATTTGTGAAGAGCTGACTGGTAACTTGACCGGACCTGACCCATTGAGGTGAGGAAGGTCGGGTCCCTCGTTATACCACAAACTACCACTGCTGACTCCACACATCACCCCCCACCCACCCCCCCACCCCCTCCTCTCTGGCTCTGGCACACACTCACTCTCACTCTCACACTCTCTCTCTCTCTCTCTCTCTCTCTCTCTCTCTCTCTCTCTCTCACACAATCACTATAGGTAGCGTCAACGAACTTGGACAATAATCTTGATCCCTGACCTCTCTGTACCTTACCACTACCTTCACCACCATCACTACCATCACCACCATCATCACCACCACTACCATCACCATCACCACCACCTCTACCCTCACCACCACCACCACCACCAAAACACCTTCGTTATCGTTTGTGAAGCCTGAATCGAGACCACATTCGAATTGACAGGTTTTTGTGTGGCGTGGAATGGGGGCAGGTTGGGGGGCTTGCCTGTGTGTGTAGAGGAAATGTTAGAAGTAGTGGTTGTGGTATTATTAGTGAGGGTGGTAGTGGTGATGGTGGTAGTGATGGTGGTAGTGGGGGATTGTGGTGGTAATAGTATGGTAATGTAGGTTAGTGATGGAGGTAGTGATAGAGTTAATGGTAATGATACTTGTGATACCAAAAGTGTTGGGAGTCAGAGGGCCAGAGGGACTTTATAATGGAGGAAAGGTCATGGTGGTGGTGGTGGAGGTGGAGGTGGTGGTGGCGGTGGTGGTGAAGAATGGTTGGGGGTGTGATTGATTATTGACCCCCCAGTGCCAGCTTCACTAACGTACACACACACACAGACACACACACACAGACACACACACTCACATTTACTCTTGAATCGTATATTCATGTTATAAATGTTAATATATAGTATGTAATTGAACGACGAGTCTTCACACACACACACACACACACACACACACACACACACACACACACACACACACACTCTCTCTCTCATGATATAGCAATATCATGACTCGTAAGCTGACATGGGACCAAGTCTTAAGATCTTTCTCCCCCCCCCCCCCCCCACCCCCACCCCCTTCGCCTCCTTTCCATGCATTTGTAGCCACACACTCCCCCCCCCCCCTCTCTCTCTCTCTGTATATAATGTATATATTAAATATTATTTTCCTCAGATAGTAAACTATCTACCGGTATACCTACTGTAATCTGAGTAGAAATATCGGTAACGTTTACCATTGAATGTTATCCCGAGAAGTCAATTATTAAAGCTGGATATAAGCGTGTGACAGTAACGTGAATAATGTATTTATTGGTTATCTGATTGACGGGGATACACAATTGACCACTTGCGAGTTTCGTTCTATAAGGAAGTTGGAGCTGTAGACATCGATATTTAGCAGAATTACCAACTATAATACGGTCATAGTCAATTTATATATACACAATAATATAATTCAACATACTTTTTATCCATCAGAAACCTACAATATAATGTAATTTGTGTTTAATAGCGATGTTTACGGCTCCAACTTCCTCATAACCTGAAGTGGGGTAGATTATTTGGGTGAAATTATTTTGCCTCGTTTTATAATTGGAGTATAATTATTTGCTCGCTTTGCTGGGTCTAGTTCCTCGGGTTTTTTTATTGTATTGTCTTGAAGTGTTATTTTTGTTAATACTAATGTTTTATTACTATATTATATTAATATTATTTATTGTAATTTGTGTGAGTTTCCGTCAATTATATAATCGAAGTTTGTTTGTATTTATTCGTGTATTTGTTTTTAACTTGGCGGATATTTTACGCCCTTGGCCAATCATTTCTCGATAACTAATGACAAATATGAAACTACTCTATCTCATATTATTGCCAGGTTTTCGTAATTTGCAACCAACATGCTGTATTTAGCCATATAAACGTTGTAATAGGGGAGATGGGAACAAGCCAATTTCTCGCCAGCTTGAATAATATATGACTATAAAAAAAGAGTTTCAGTTCAACCCGAAACCGCTTCATAAATTTGTGTTGGCCTATCATCATTTATGACCGCGACTGCGCCTGTTTCATTATTTTCATTTTTGTATTATTCCAGGTTTCACGTTTTCTCTTTATGTCCTCTTTGTAGTGGATTCTTCTTTTGTTTTCCGTTTTCTTTTTGTATCCCGTTTTCTTTTTGTATCCCGTTTTCTTTATCCCTCCTGTTTTCTTTTTCCCCTCCCTTTTCCTTTTCCCTTCTGTTCTCTTCTTCCTTTCCCTTTTCCCTCCCATTTTCTATTTCCCTTCCGTGTTCTTTTTCCCTTTCGTTTTCTTTTCCCCTCCCGTGTTCTTTTCCCTTCCGTTTTCTTTTACCCTTCCGTTTTCCTTTTCCCTTCCTTTTTTCCCCTTCCGTTTTCTTTTCCCCTCCCGTTTTCTTTTTCCCTTTCATTTTCCCTTCCGTTTTCTTTTCCCCTTTTAACATATTACTGGTATATATTTAGATTACGGGTTATATTCCTGATTCTTATTTTATGACGTAATGACGTAATTTTTCTCTCAGTCGTATATATTTAGATCTAACATTCTCTCTCTCTCTCTCTCTCTCTCTCTCTCTCTCTCTCCAAGTCATAGTAAAAATGTCAAAACCCACAGGAAAATCCATCACATAAATATTCTTCCAGGGGTCCAGTATTGATGCACTTATACACACACACACACACACATGCATGAACGCCACGCACACACACACACACACGTACATGAAGGCCACCTACACAGAGCACACACACACGTTAATGAAAGACACACGCACGCACACGTACATGAAGGCCACGCACATAGGAGACACACACATGGCCCCAAGCACCGCATAGCTTCACATTTTCTATACAGACAACAATCACACCATAGAGATATAAGTACGCATTCTAATACTAGTAGCACATACCAACACGTATACTCACTCTCTCTCTCTCTCTCACCAACACGTATACTCACTCTCTCTCGCTCTCTCTCTCCAACACGTATACTCACTCTCTCTCGCTCTCTCTCTCTCTCTCTCGCTCTCGCTCTCGCTCTCTCTCTCTCTCTCTCTCTTATCCGAATAAACAAATATAGCACAGCAGTAATAGTTAAACCGACACAGAGCATTGTTATCCCCCCCCCCCCCCCACACACACACACACACCTAATGTTTGTTTGGGTGGAGTGGAGTGAAAATATAATCGGTCGCGCTTGATTTACTGAATTTGGGACGGGAAGCACAGTATAGTGTGTGTGTGTGTGTGTGTGTTTGTGTGTGTGTCAGAGAGAGAGAGAGAGTATCTGTGTGTGTGAGAGAGAGAGAGAGAGATATATATATATTGTGTGTGTGTGTGTGTGTGTGTGTCAGAGAGAGAGAGTATCTGTGTGTGTGAGAGAGAGAGAGAGAGATACAGTGTGTGTGTGTGTGTGTCAGAGAGAGAGATACAGTGTGTGTGTGTGTGTGTGTGTGTGTGTCAGAGAGAGAGAGTATCTGTGTGTGTCAGAGAGAGAGAGAGAGATACAGTGTGTGTGTGTGTTTGAGAGAGAGAGAGAGAGAGAATGATTGATAGTGTGTGTATATATATATATATTGTTTTTATAATCGTAGTTTAACCAGACCACTGAGCTACAACACGCAGCTGTTATAGGGCTAGCCTGAGCCAAAGCCAAGGATTTGACAATATTCGGGAGAAATCACGAGCTCTTATGGGGAGATTTCCACTCGAGTGATTTTTTTCTGGACACCTTTCTCCCTCACGTTTAGCCCCATTGCTTTTGATATTTCAAGACGTTCGCCCCATTAGTTTGGCGATTTTAAGAAGTGTCGCCCCATTTCTGTCAATTTTAAGACTTTTCGTGCCATTTAGGTGTCGACTTTTCCCTGGCGAGCGATAGCGAGCCTGTATTTTACGAGGTACCGGCCTTCGGCCGAGACATTTTTCTACCGAAAAATGTACACAATTTTCTTGAAAGGGGGTCTAGGGGGTGTAATTTTAAGCTTGATGGAAGTCGAGGGAACAAACTAAATACCTCCCCTTAAGGAACGTTAGAAGCCGTACAGGGGGAAAAAAAAAAGCGTAAATCGATAGTACGGGACTGAGCCTAAATAGATAGTACGGAACTGAGCGTAAATAGATAGTACGGGACTGAGCGTAAATAGATAGTACGGGACTGAGCGTAAATAGATAGTACGGGACTGAGCGTAAATAGATAGTACGGGACTGAGCGTAAATAGATAGTACTGGACTGAGTGTAAATAGATAGTAGGGAACTGAGCGTAAATAGATAGTACGGGACTGAGCGTAAATAGATAGTACGGGACTGAGCGTAAATAGATAGTACGGGACTGAGTGTAAATAGATAGTACGTGACTGAGCGTAAATAGATAGTACGGAACTGAGCGTAAATAGATAGTACGGGACTGAGCGTAAATAGATAGTACGGGACTGAGCGTAAATAGATAGTACGGAACTGAGCGTAAATAGATAGTACGGGACTGAGCGTAAATAGATAGTACGGCCCTAAGTGTAAATCGATAGTACGGGACTGAGCGTAAATAGATAGTACGGAACTGAGCGTAAATAGATAGTACGGGACTGTTAAATAGATAGTATGGGACTGAGTGTAAATAGATAGTACGGGACTGAGCGTAAATCGGATGTGTGTATAATACGTGCTGGTATGTGCTACTAGTATTACAATGGGTAGCTTTATCTTTGTATGGGTGAGATGGTTGCGTTATGTAAAAGCTATTCTGTGCATGAGGCCCGTGTGTGCGTGGCCTTCATTAACGTATACACAGGGTACACTAGCTAATGGTACTTACTCATGTTATATTTGGAGAATGTATGATGTAGGAACCAGTGTTATACGTATTTACCGTCATCAATGAATGGAGTGACAGTCATTGGGTTATTGCTACTGGTTATTGCCTTCGATACATTTTTGTTGTTTAGGTCTCTGATACAGGAACTTCATGTAGGTTGGTTGGTGAAAGTGGTTGTTCAAGTGGGATTAATACAGGGGACATGAGAGATGTACTGAAGCTCAGTGATATCGAGATAACTCGAACAAATGGTTTCAAATTGGATAAATTTAGTTTCAGAACAGATATAGGCAAATATTGGTTTGGTTACAGAGTTGTAGATAATGTGGAATAGGCTACCGAGTACCGTACTATAGTAGGATCAAGAATAGTAGGATTAAGAACGATAGAGAGCTTCAAGATAAAATTAGATAGACATATGGATGATGATATGGAGAAGATGGGTTGGGTGTGAAAGAGATTTGCCTTTTATGAGCCAAGCGGCTTTCTGCAGACTCCCATTTTCTTATTTTAAATCCTCGTGTGGGTTGGGCCTGACACATTAAGTTGCTATGATGATGACTTATGTTTATTCTGGCTGAAATTAGACGTCGCTCTCTCTCTCTCTCTCTCTCTCTCTCTCTCTCTCTCTCTCTCTCTCTCTCTCTCTCTCTCTCTCTCTCTCTCTCTCTCTCACTATGAATGCTATAACTTTGACAAACCATCATTGAAGACCGTATTCATATTGTTATTGTAAATTATAAATTATATTATTATTATTTATTATTTGTGTTACTGGTACATCAAGGAGCGATGGTTTCAAGGCTGCTATTGCTCCATTTATGTAGTCAATTACCTCCATAATGAACCAACTACAAAGAAGAGTTATTCAGGATGCTTTGATTGAATAGTGAAGTATAACGTGTGTTTATGTGTGTGTGGGTGCGTGTGTTTGTGTGTGTGGGTGCGTGTGTTTATGTGCGTGTGTTTGTGTGTGCACGCGTGTGGGTGTGAGAGTGAGAGTGAGTGCGTGTGTCACTTTGTACACAGTTTTTACCTAACTAACTAAATAACTAAAGTGTCCGAGCAGGTAAGGTTCAGGTAGGCTATATCTGGACACGCTATTAAAGGGAACATCATACAACGGAAGTCTGGCGGGAACAAAAAATATGCATAACTTTAAAAATATCTATCTATCTATATGTATCTATATATCTATCTATTTGTTTAACTGTATTTATTTATTTATCTATCTATCTATCTACAGTATATATCTATTTATCTATCTATCTATCTAATTATCTATATATCTTTATCTGTCTATATAAATATATATATTTATCTATCTATCTACAGTATATATCAATTTATCTATCTATCTATCTTATTATCTATATATCTTTATCTGTCTATATTATTATCTATATTTATCTATCTATCTCCAGTATATATCTATTTATCTATCTATCTATCTATCTAATTATATATCTTTTTCTGTCTATATAATTATTATATTTATCTATCTATCTACAGTATATATCTATTTATCTATCTATCTATCTAATTATCTATATATCTTTATCTGTCTATATAAATATCTATATTTATCTATCTATCTACTTTTTTTTTTTTTTTTTTTTTTTATTTTTTTTTTTTTTTTTTTTTCCAACTTACTTCCTCTCGGGCATAGGCTGAGAGCCTTAACATTCACCGCTTTACAATGAACAGTGAAGCCCGTGAGGTCTTGTTCCAGTCTAGGGAGTGAGACATGTGAAGCACGTAGAGTACAACGAGCACCTGCCATCTTGCCTTCACATGAGGTACGGTGCTCACTCATGGCCCGAAACGACCCCATCTCTGAAGCCATCTCGTTCCCGTGCTTCACTGTCTCACCCCCTACACTCGGACTCTCACACTTACACACACACAACGCCACCTGTTGAGCAGATAACTCACTATATATCTATTTATCTATCTATCTATCTAATTATCTATATATCTTTATCTGTCTATATAAATATCTATATTTATCTATCTATCTACAGTATATATCTATCAATCTATCTTATTATCTATATATCTATCTGTCTATATAATTATATATATTTATCTATCTATCTAAGACCATGTTACTTTATGACCCTTATTTCAGTGAACATTCATGATTTTGGAGTTATTACGCATTTTAAAATATTCATTAGATCAACAGAGAATTTTCGGAGTGGAATATTGAATTGTCATACTACCTGGGATGAACGTAATTTACAGAAAGATGTTTGTCTCCTGTAATAGAAACAAAATAATAATAGGTAAAATGGAGGATTGGGCCTGAATATATTATAGATATAAATAGATAGAATATTAGTTTGTTATACCCCATTCCAAATAGATAGAATATTAGTTTGTTATACCCCATTCCAAATAGATAGAATATTAGTTTGTTATACCCCATTCCAAATAGATAGAATATTAGTTTGTTATACCCCATTCCAAATAGATAGAATATTAGTTTGTTATACCCCATTCCAAATTGGTAGGTTGGAAATCGTCAACCCTAACCTCTGTAACTCAATAAGGGCTACAGCAAATGGGTTGTAAATGTCGATACCCATTCCCTGGCTGACCCTTCCCAAATGGTTGACATATTAGCTCGATATGAAGTATGAGTGAGAGGGTGATGCAGAAAATAATGAATGAAGTTGTATGAGTGAGAGAGGGAATGCTGAAATAATGAATGAAGTTGTATGAGTGAGAGAGGGAATGCAGAAATAATGAATGAAGTTGTATGAAATGCAGATAAGAATGAAGTTGTATGAGTGAGAGAGGGAATGCTGAAATAATGAATGAAGTTGTATGAGTGAGAGAGGGAATGCAGAAATAATGAATGAAGTTGTATGAGTGAGAGAGGGAATGCTGAAATAATGAATGAAGTTGTATGAGTGAGAGAGGGAATGCTGAAATAATGAATGAAGTTGTATGAGTGAGAGAGGGAATGCAGAAAATAATGAATGAAGTTGTATGAGTGAGAGAGGGAATGCTGAAATAATGAATGAAGTTGTATGAGTGAGAGAGGGAATGCTGAAATAATGAATGAAGTTGTATGAGTGAGAGAGGGAATGCAGAAAATAATGAATGAAGTTGTATGAGTGAGAGAGGGAATGCTGAAATAATGAATGAAGTTGTATGAGTGAGAGAGGGAATGCTGAAATAATGAATGAAGTTGTATGAGTGAGAGAGGGAATGCTGAAATAATGAATGAAGTTGTATGAGTGAGAGAGGGAATGCTGAAATAATGAATGAAGTTGTATGAGTGAGAGAGGGAATGCTGAAATAATGAATGAATGAAGTTGTATGAGTGAGAGAGGGAATGCAGAAAATAATGAATGAAGTTGTATGAGTGAGAGAGGGAATGCTGAAATAATGAATGAAGTTGTATGAGTGAGAGAGGGAATGCTGAAATAATGAATGAAGTTGTATGAGTGAGAGAGGGAATGCTGAAATAATGAATGAAGTTGTATGAGTGAGAGAGGGAATGCTGAAATAATGAATGAAGTTGTATGAGTGAGAGAGGGAATGCTGAAATAATGAATGAAGTTGTATGAGTGAGAGAGGGAATGCTGAAATAATGAATGAAGTTGTATGAGTGAGAGAGGGAATGCTGAAATAATGAATGAAGTTGTATGAGTGAGAGAGGGAATGCTGAAATAATGAATGAAGTTGTATGAGTGAGAGAGGGAATGCTGAAATAATGAATGAAGTTGTATGAGTGAGAGAGGGAATGCTGAAATAATGAATGAAGTTGTATGAGTGAGAGAGGGAATGCTGAAATAATGAATGAAGTTGTATGAGTGAGAGAGGGAATGCTGAAATAATGAATGAAGTTGTATGAGTGAGAGAGGGAATGCTGAAATAATGAATGAAGTTGTATGAGTGAGAGAGGGAATGCAGAAATAATTAATGAAGTTATATTTTGCCCATTTCATCACTCCCAGAGGCAAAGAGGCACCAGTCTTCGACACGAAGTAATGTTGCTCATGATATAACTTTAGTCAGTGAAACCCAGTACAGTATACCCACACAGGCCTACACACAGTACAACACACACACACACACACACACACACACACACACACACACACACTAATCGCCTCAGTTGTTACTTGCTTAATGAGGTGACAATTAAAACGAAATGGGTCTCTCTCTCTCTCTCTCTCTCTCTCTCTCTCTCTCTCTCTCTCTCTCTCTCTCATACACACACATTATATATATATATATTATATATATATATATATATATATATATATATATATATATATATATATATATATATATATATATATATATATATAATATATTGGTGAGAGTTTGAGCTTATTTGAAAAGTTCGGGTTGGTTGAGTCTAGTTTGGGAAATCTGACTGATGTCACTTTGATCTGCACCCCTCAAGTTGTGGAGTGTTGTTGTTGTTGTTATTGTACCCCAAGACGTCGGATCAGATATCGTTGCACATTAATACAATGTGTTGAACGTTAATGCGGCAGCCGTGAATGATACAATGGTCCATGACCGTAATTTGTAAGTCGTTAAATCCTTACGGAACCTCGTTTAATATGTACCAGTGAAAATGTCGAGAGTTATAACCTGAATTAATTATGCCTGGAGCTCATAGAAAATGTATTGCAAGCTACAATTCTAACTTTACTGTCTTGACGATAGAGTTAGCATGACCATTTTTTGTTTTTGTTATTTAGGTTTTCGAGTTCAATATAATGTAAAATACTATGCAATGTTTTCCTATTGTAGACATGTCCAATTGTTCATGTCCCGAAATTATCCTGCTCTCTCTCTCTATACAGTATATAATATACTGTATATTATCCTGCTCTCTCTCTCTATACTCTATATAATATACTGTAAATTATCCTGCTCTCTCTCTCTATACTCTATATAATATACTGTAAATTATCCTGCTCTCTCTCTCTATACAGTATATAATATACTGTAAATTATCCTGCTCTCTCTCTATACAGTATATAATATACTGTAAATTATCCTGCTCTCTCTCTCTATACAGTATATGATATACTGTAAATTATCCTGCTCTCTCTCTCTATACAGTATATGATATACTGTAAATTATCCTGCTCTCTCTCTCTATACAGTATATGATATACTGTAAATTATCCTGCTCTCTCTCTCTATACAGTATATGATATACTGTAAATTATCCTGCTCTCTCTCTCTATACAGTATATGATATACTGTAAATTATCCTGCTCTCTCTCTCTATACAGTATATAATATACTGTAAATTATCCTGCTCTCTCTCTCTCTATACAGTATATAATATACTGTAAATTATCCTGCTCTCTCTCTCTATACAGTATATAATATACTGTAAATTATCCTGCTCTCTCTCTCTCTATACAGTATATGATATACTGTAAATTATCCTGCTCTCTCTCTCTATACAGTATATAATATACTGTAAATTATCCTGCTCTCTCTCTCTATACAGTATATAATATACTGTAAATTATCCTGCTCTCTCTCTCTATACAGTATATGATATACTGTAAATTATCCTGCTCTCTCTCTCTCTATACAGTATATAATATACTGTAAATTATCCTGCTCTCTCTCTCTATACAGTATATAATATACTGTAAATTATCCTGCTCTCTCTCTCTATACAGTATATGATATACTGTAAATTATCCTGCTCTCTCTCTCTATACAGTATATAATATACTGTAAATTATCCTGCTCTCTCTCTCTATACAGTATATAATATACTGTAAATTATCCTGCTCTCTCTCTCTATACAGTATATAATATACTGTAAATTATCCTGCTCTCTCTCTATACAGTATATAATATACTGTAAATTATCCTGCTCTCTCTCTATACAGTATATAATATACTGTAAATTATCCTGCTCTCTCTCTCTATACACTATAATATACTGTAAATCAGAGTCCATCCCAAAGCAACACACACACACACAGACTATCTCTCTCTATCTATCTATCTATATCTCTATCTATATCTCTATTTATCTATATCTGTCTCTATCTATCTATCTGTGTGTCTTTCTGTCTGCCTGTCTCTCTGTCTCTCTGTGTATTTACTGTATATATCCATCTATACATCACATGTAACAGAACTCTGTGTGTATATTACTGTGAGTGCGTGAGCGCGCGCACCTGGCATATATACCTTCAGTTCAAAGCACCTGCTAGACAAGGACGCTATTAATCAGTGTGTGTGTGTGTGTAGAGAGAGAGAGTGTGTGTGAGAGAGTGAGTGCGTGAGTGAGTGAGAGATAGAGAGTGGAAGTGTGTGTGTGTGTGTGTGTGTTGCTTTTGGATGGGTTTGATATACTCTGCTTTACATTACCAATTAACAACACACTGTACCTGTACTTCTTCTAATATACAGCCATCTTTTTCCACAGGTAGGTCGTGATTAAGGTGAATAGCAAGGGAAACATTGGTAAGTGTAATGCTTTCTGATTCTTGTTTCTTCTATGTTATTTTATGCTTACCTTTTCCTTTTGTCCTATAAATTGAAAGGCTAATATGGACACTTGAAAATTATAATATATTATTTTATTTAGTGTACTCTGTGATAGTAGGACAGATTGTTATCAAGAAGTAGAAACTGTTAATAAGAATGCTATGAATTAGACAAGCGTAGGTAGCTTTTTGTTTAATGTAAATGTTAACCCCTTGGGGATTATGAGGCATTTTCACAGTTTATTCTGGCTATTATTAGACGATTTTATTCAGATTAGGAAGGGCATATGGAAGTCAGGGGTTAAATTTAGATAGCCTTTACCCTTATAATTCCCACAGATCCTTCTTTAATTGTATACAATCGTCTAATGATAACTAGAATAAACTGTAAAAATGCGTCCTAATCTCCAAAGGGTTAAATACCTAGAAGCACAATATGTTATAGTTAATTCGCTGTAAGTAGGCGAGAACTAATGACCTAGGCACCTCTGTAACTCAAAAACGACTAGAGTACAGTAATTCGTGCTAATATTTTTACCATTTGGGAAGAGTCAGTCAAGGAATAGATGTGGAAATTTACAGCCAATTTGCTCTATCCCTTTTTGAGTTACAGAGGATAGAGGTCATGATTTCTCGCCTACTTATAGCGAATAGACTATAGGCTATATGGATGGTTGTTGAATTTGTGGAAGGTTTGGAAATAGTTCAACAAAGACATACGTCACAATGTCTGGTTGTCATGGTAACCAGCGACGCTTGACCATGGTTTGTTGTCGGGAGGCACCATCACAATGACAACAACAATAATACAATGTCAACACCAACAATAACGGTATCAACACCACCACCAACAACAACAACACAACGCCAACAACAACAACAACAATAACCACAATAACAAAGGACAAACAGACGAAAAACAGAGGATAAACAGGACTAAACCGAAGACTAACTGAGATAAACAGAGGACAAATAGAGGATAATCAGAGGACAAACAGAAGATACACACAGGATAAACAGATGATAACCAATGAATAAACAGAGGACACACAGAAGAAAAACAGGATAAACAGAGAACAAACAGGATACACAGAGGACAAACAGAAAATAAACAAGACAAACAGAAATAAACAGAAGACAGATGACACACAGATGATAAACAGAGGATGAACAGAGGGCAAACAGGATAAGCAGAGGACAAACAGAGGATAAACATAATACAGACAGAGGACAAACATGCCAAACAGAGGATAAACAGAAGACAAACAAAAGACAGAGGACAAACAAGATACACATTTGACAAACAGAGGATAAACAGAAGACAAACAGGACAAACAATACAAATATAGGATAACCAAAGGACAAACAAGACAAATATAGGATAACCAAAGGACAAACAAGACAAACAAGACAAATATAGGATAACCAAAGGACAAACAAGACAAATATAGGATAACCAAAGGACAAACAAGAACAAACAAGGATAACCAAAGGACAAACAAGACAAATATAGGATAACCAAAGGACAAACAAGACAAATATAGGATAACCAAAGGACAAACAAGACAAACAAGACAAATATAGGATAACCAAAGGACAAACAAGACAAATATAGGATAACCAAAGGACAAACAAGACAAACAGAGGATAAACAAGACAGACCGAGGATAAACAGAGGACAAACGGAGGAAAACAGAAGACAGAGGATACACAGGACAAACAGAGGATACACAGAAGACAAACAGGATAAACAGAGGACAAACAGAATAAACAGGAGACAAACAGAGGATAAACAGAAGACAAACAGGATAAACAGGAGACAGACAGGATATACAGAAGACAAACAAAACACAACCAGAGGACAAACAGAAGACTAGGACAAACAGTGGATAAACAGAGGGCAAACAGAAGACAAGCAGAAGACAGAGGGCAAACAGACGATACACAGAGGTCAAGCAGCAGACAGAAGATAAACAGGACAAACAGGATACACAGAGGACAGAGGACAAACAGAACACAATAATACAAAAACTGTGTATGACCAGTAGGGCGAGGTAAATAATTAGAGTGGGTAAATGGTTCAACAGAAGCTGTGGGGGGCTGGGTTGAATAATGTGGGTTATATTGATGTGGGGCCAGGACGACACGGGAGGTTTATTTGTGGGGAAATGTGGTGGAATTGTTGGAGTTTTTGGGGGAATTGTTGGGGTTGTGGGGGAATTGTTGGGGTTGTGGGGGACATGTGGGAAATTTGGGGGTGGTAGGAGTTGTGCACATTGTGGGGATATATGGGGGTTGTGAAATTGTATGGAAGGACTTAAAATCGCCAATCTAATGGGGCGAATATCTAAAAATCTGAAAACTAATGGGGCTGAACATGAAGGAGAAAGGGGTCCCAGAAACCCCATCCCCCCCCCCCCCCCCTCTCTCTCTCTCTTAATCTATGCTGCGACCGTCACCGAAGATTTACCTGTGTGAAGTTTGTGGAGGGTGTAATAAGAGTGGGTGTGGGTGTATGTTACCTGTGGGAGTTTGTGGGGTGATTAGTATGGGAGTGGGCGTATGTTATCTGTGGGATGTGTGCATGTGTGTGGGCGTATAGTATAGAGTGTATATGGGCAGCAATATTGTGTAGCCTGGCAAGGGATGGTGGAATTAACTGTATGGGGCTGGCCAGAGTGCTAGGTGATATATGTGAGAGAGAGAGAGAGAGAGAGAGAGAGAGAGATAGAGATGAGAGAGAGAGAGAGAGAGAGAGAGAGAGAGAGAGAGAGAGAGAGAGAGAGAGAGAGAGAGAGAGAGAGAGAGAGAGAGAGAGATGAAGAGAGAGAGAGAGAGAGAGATGAAGAGAGAATAAGAGAGGAGCGAGAGAGAAGAGAGAGGAGGCGTAGATAATGGAGAGTAGGAAACCGAAGAGGGGGGGGGGTGGGGGGGGGGAGAGGGGGGAGGGAAGGGATGGTGGGGGGGAGAAGGAAGAGAAGGGAGGGAGGGGGAGAGGGGGAGATGGGATATGATACGGAGAAGACATAGAGAGTACTGGAGAGTGGAGTAAAATAAAGTAGGACTGAGGTAGATTGATGTGTGAGGTAGACAGGTAGGAAGGTATAGGTAGACTGTGTAGATCAATGTTGTCAGTAGATGAGAGAGTAGGGTAGACATGAGAGGTACAGTGAAGTAGATAAATTAAAAAGTGAGGTAGCCAAGACAGATAGATTACTATACATAAGTAACACCCCGTTCTTAACATTAAACATCAATTACAAACCCCAATGTAGTATGTACCTGAATAAACTAATGAAAGCATATGGTCCTCCTGGGATTCGAACTCGGGACACCAGACCCAGAACATAAACATCTAAACCATTACACCACTAAGTCACTAACACAGTTAAAGATTAAATGAAACGCAGTGAGGTATTATAGAGGTGAGAGAAGGTGTACCGGTAGGTAGAGTAATGGAAAGTGTGCGTGTGTGTGTGTGTGTGTAGGTAAACTAATGGAAAGTGTGCGTGTGTGTGTGTGTGTAGGTAGAGTAATGGAAAGTGTGCGTGTGTGTGTGTGTGTGTAGGTAGAGTAATGGAAAGTGTGTGTGTGTAGGTAGAGTAATGGAAAGTGTGCGTGTGTGTGTGTGTGTAGGTAGAGTAATGGAAAGTGTGCGTGTGTGTGTGTGTGTAGGTAGAGTAATGGAAAGTGTGCGTGTGTGTGTGTGTGTGTAGGTAGAGTAATGGAAAGTGTGCGTGTGTGTGTAGGTAGAGTAATGGAAAGTGTGCGTGTGTGTGTGTGTGTAGGTAGAGTAATGGAAAGTGTGCGTGTGTGTGTGTGTGTGTAGGTAGAGTAATGGAAAGTGTGCGTGTGTGTGTGTGTGTAGGTAGAGTAATGGAAAGTGTGCGTGTGTGTGTGTGTGTAGGTAGAGTAATGGAAAGTGTGCGTGTGTGTGTGTGTGTAGGTAGAGTAATGGAAAGTGTGCGTGTGTGTGTGTGTAGGTAGAGTAATGGAAAGTGTGCGTGTGTGTGTGTGTGTAGGTAAAGTAAGGAACTGTGTATGTGGATCAATGTGGACAGTATAATGTGGGGCCACACCTAGTGGAGAGAGAGAGAGAGAGTGTGTGGATATTAGTTGACAGACAGTTAGATAAAAACATGGATAGATAGTTCTATTGATATAAGATATACAGTATCTAGGTATTGGTAACAGAGAGAGTCAATTAGTGAAAGTGAAGTATGGGAGAGAGAGAGAGAGAGAGAGAGAGAGAGAGAGAGTGTGTGGATATTAATTGACAGACAGTTAGATAAAAACATGGATAGATAGTTCTATTGATATAAGATATACAGTATCTAGGTATTGGTAACAGAGAGAGAGTCAATTAGTGAAAGTGAAGTATGGGAGAGAGAGGGGGGGTGGGGGGGAAGAGTGTAACTGGATCTGGTCAAAGTAAAGGTAGGGGAGAGAGAGAGAACGGGAGAGAGCGAGCGTTAAGGCGGAGTCACACAAGCTCCTTTCAAGTCATTTTTTACGGGCAATTGTAGTCTGGTATAAATTATTCAACATTTAAGTTTTATCAGAAATCAGACACTTAACATAATCCACCTTCAGTCTAATTTCCGATTCTAATGTGAAAGAACCTCACAATATTACGAGAACAAAGCTTGCTCATCAAAAATTACCGGAAAATGCGCTCGTGTGATACCGGCTTTAGGTAGAGCAGGTAGAGGGAAGTAGGTCGATTGTGTGCTAGGTAGAGTGGGCACGAGGGTGAAAGGAGAGAGTTACGCAGATTCACAGACTGCACACACCTTGCGATCCTTGCTAGGTAGTCCTTACTTGAATCTAACGTGGCATTAGTAAATGGACGATAGGGGCAGCGCAAACCAGAGAGAGAGAGAGAGAGAGAGAGAGAGAGAGAGAGAGAGAGAGAGAGAATCTGTGCAAGTCCCTGTAATCATCATATTACTGAAATGAACAAGTTACAAGGAATCATCATGACAAAACCTAAACCTATCATGGAAATTATAGGGACAGAAGAAAATGGAAATGCATACGGCATTATAAATTGATATAAACATCTTGTGAGTGACAAAAGTAGGC
This sequence comes from Paralithodes platypus, assembly GCA_032716605.1. Taxonomy (NCBI): domain Eukaryota; kingdom Metazoa; phylum Arthropoda; class Malacostraca; order Decapoda; family Lithodidae; genus Paralithodes; species Paralithodes platypus. The sequence continues at coordinate 22,457,623 of CM064555.1, read as the reverse complement.
AGAATGAATATAAACACCATGTGAGAAGGAACACTTTATTTGTATGTAGTCTTGTATAATTATTATCTATTTCATTATAACTTTATCTAAAAGTAAAGCATTGTTTTTTTCCTGTGACAAAAGGCAAAGCTGCTAGTATCAAATGTCTCCCCCAAAGTTGAAAGAGTGTCGGAGTACAAATGTGTTGGAGTTAATGTAACAATAATAAGCGCAACAACAACCACAACAATTACTCAAGGAGAACAACGAGAAGGAAACTAACAACAAACACATTGACTATTACTACAACAACAACAACAACAACAACAAAGAAACTAACAACAAACACATTGACTATTACTACAACAACAACAACAACAAAGAAACTAACAACAAACACATTGACTATTACTACAACAACAACAACAACACAGAAACTAACAACAAACACATTGACTATTACTACAACAACAACAACAACAAAGAAACTAACAAACACATTGACTATTACTACAACAACAACAACAACACAGAAACTAACAACAAACACATTGACTATTACTACAACAACAACAACACAGAAACTAACAACAAACACATTGACTATTACTACAACAACAACAACAACACAGAAACTAACAACAAACACATTGACTATTACTACAACAACAACAACAACACAGAAACTAACAACAAACACATTGACTATTACTACAACAACAACAACAACACAGAAACTAACAACAAACACATTGACTATTACTACAACAACAACAACAACAAAGAAACTAACAACAAACACATTGACAATTACTACTACAACAACAACAACAACACAGAAACTAACAACAAACACATTGACTATTACTACTACAACAACAACAACACAGAAACTAACAACAAACACATTGACTATTACTACAACAACAACAACAACAACACAGAAACTAACAACAAACACATTGACTATTACTACAACAACAACAACAACACAGAAACTAACAACAAACACATTGACTATTACTACAACAACAACAACAACACAGAAACTAAAACAAACACATTGACTATTACTACAACAACAACAACAACACAGAAACTAACAACACACACATTGACAATTACTACAACAACAACAACAACAACACAGAAACTAACAACACACACATTGACTATTACTACAACAACAACAACAACACAGAAACTAACAACACACACATTGACTATTACTACAACAACAACAACAACACAGAAACTAACAACAAACACATTGACTATTACTACAACAACAACAACAACACAGAAACTAACAACAAACACATTGACTATTACTACAACAACAACAACAACACAGAAACTAACAACAAACACATTGACTATTACTACAACAACAACAACAACAACACAGAAACTAACAACAAACACATTGACAATTACTACAACAACAACAACAACACAGAAACTAACAACACACACATTGACTATTACTACAACAACAACAACACAGAAACTAACAACAACACATTGACTATTACTACAACAACAACAACAACACAGAAACTAACAACACATTGACAAATACTACCACAACAACAACACAGAAACTAACAACAAACACATTGACTATTACTACAACAACAACAACAACACAGAAACTAACAACACACACATTGACTATTACTACAACAACAACAACAACACAGAAACTAACAACAAACACATTGACTATTACTACAACAACAACAACACAGAAACTAACAACAAACACATGACATTACTACAACAACAACAACAAAGAAACTAACAACAAACACATTGACTATTACTACAACAACAACAACAACACAGAAACTAACAACAACACATTGACTATTACTACACACAACAACAACACAGAAACTAACAACACATTGACTATTACTACAACACAACAAAGAGAACTAACAACAAACACATGACTATTACTACAACAACAACAACACAGAAACTAACAACAAACACATTGACAATTACTACAACAACAACACAGAAACTAACAACACACACATTGACTATTACTACTACAACAACAACAACAAAGAAACTAACAACAAACACATTGACAATTACTACAACAACAACAACAACAAAGAAACTAACAACAAACACATTGACTATTACTACAACAACAACAACAAAGAAACTAACAACAAACACATTGACTATTACTACAACAACAACAACAACACAGAAACTAACAACAAACACATTGACAATTACTACAACAACAACAACAACACAGAAACTAACAACACACATTGACTATTACTACAACAACAAAGAAACTAACAACACACACATAGACAATTTCTACAACTATAGCCACGTCAACAACAACAAGAAGGAAGCTAACACAAACACATTGGTATTTACAACAACAACAACAACAACAAGGAAACTAACTACTACAACAATAACAACAACACCAGCAGTATACTCTAGTTACCTTACCGTGTGTTGGTCCTTGTTCCAGTGTGACTTATTAGTGCACGTATTGTACAACCCTCCTACCCTGTACACACACACACACACACACACACACACACACACACACACACACACGAGAGGGAGTAGTTGGAATATAGAAAAAAACACACACATTCACTCACTCTCTCTCTCTCTCTCTCTCTCTCTCTCTCTCTCTCTATATATATATATATATATATATATATATATATATGTATATATATATAATCTACCTCTATCTATCTATCTATCTAGCTATCTATCTTAATAATATTTACTTAATAATGATAAGGATGTAATAAGTACAAGAAATAAGTTTTATAAGGAGTTCAATTGTATTTTACATAAATTCCCTAATGTCAATGTTAATGTTTTTATTCAATTATTTAATAGTTATTGCTTAAGTTTTTATGGTACAGAATTATGGTTTTCCAATAAGCGGTGTGGTGTTTCTCTGAAACTATTTGCGGTTGGATACCACAAAGCCATTAAGAAGATTTTCAAACTCAAATACTGGGATATAGCGCGTGATGGAGCCCTTTGACATTCACTCATCTAATTAATTGGGTAAAAATACGGTTTGCTCACAGATGTATGATGAAGCCTTGTATCTTTTAAGAAAATGTTTACTTAATAATGATGATAGCATATATATATTTGATGAAGGAAGTTAAGAATATTTTATTGAATATTCAAGTACTATCAGAATGTTTATAAAATTACATTGACGACAGTAACATCTAGAATCCTTTTATTCTAGAGCCGTGGAACCAACATGAGATAAATGTGCTTTTCACACCTCCTCTTACTGCTAGACTAGAGAGTCCGTATGCACCAGTGCTCTGGTTTAATCTGTGCGATATAGCGCGGTCCTCTTTCGATATACAAGGGTCTATGTAGCTTTTACCAAATAAAATATTGAGTCTGAGTCGATCTATATATATATCTGTCTATCTCACTATCACTCATTCTCTCTCACACTCTCACACACACACACTCTCTCTCTCTCAAGCTAAGCAGCCGTAACCTAATCTACATTCGTTGCCTTCCTCGCCTTAAATTCTCCTTTACTCACACTCTCTCTTTCTTTCACACACTCACACACTCTCTTACTCTCACACACTCAACTCTCCCAACTCCTCTCTCACATACACACAAACACACTCCCCCTCCTACTCTTCAATTGAAAAGGGGTTCAGCACTAGTAATCTGTTGACACTCAAATAAAGAATCGGTTCTACCTGGAACACACTTCCTAATCTTCCGCGCCGAAGTTGTAAATGTTCTCATAAACAGTTCAAGAATAGAGTAGATAGTATTTTTGCGCTGCTCGCAAAGAGTGTAGGCACTTTTCGTATAGCGCGGGCCACTTCGAGTATCTCCTCGTATATAGACCGCAGGCCACTTTTGGAGACGCGCTGGCCATTCTTTGGATATAGCTCGGGCCAGTTAATCCTTGTACTCCTATCTCTCAGTCTCCTCCTCCTCCCTCGCCTCTCTCTCTCCTCTCCGCTCGGCTCCTCTCCACTCCTCTCTCTCGTCTCCCTCTCTCCTCTCGTCCTCTCTCACAGTCTATAACACCATTAGCTTCACCTTCCCTTCCATCCTCTGTCTCAAGTCTGTCTGTCTGGCTTCACCTCTTTTATTATCTCTCCCTCTCTCCATCCGTCCTTTCTGTCACTCCTCATTTACCCTTTCCTCGCCTCTTTCCCTTTCATCTTCTCTTCCTTTCTTTGTGTGTCTTCTCTTTGATTTATTCTCTCCCGATTTTCCTTTCCGCACCTTAAACTATTATATATATTTATGAGATTGTAATGTCTTTGTTTATAACCTATCGGTGTATGTGTACAGGATGTTTGAAAACGACTCCATCAAAATTACAGGGTGTAATATGAAGGGAACAAGAGTTAAAAACTTCTAAATAATCAATGTATTATTATGTACCATTAATTAGATACAAACATTATAATGTATGTAGCAGACACAAGAGAGTAAAGAGATCACAGGGATACAATCGTATAGCGCGGGCCACTTTGGATATAGCGCGGGCCACTTTGGATATAGCGCGGGCCACTTTGGTTATAGCTCGGGCCGCTTTCGATATAGCGCGGGCCACTTTGGATATAGCGCGGGCCACTTTCGATATAGCGCGGGCCACTTTGGATATAGCGCGGGCCACTTTGGATATAGCGCGGGCCACTTTGGATATAGCGCTGGCCGCTTTGGATATAGCTCGGGCCACTTTGGATATAGCGCGGGCCACTTTGGATATAGCGCTGGCCGCTTTGGATATAGCTCGGGCCACTTTAGATATAGCGCGGGCCACTTTGGATATAGCGCGGGCCACTTTGGATATAGCGCGGGCCACTTTGGATATAGCTCGGGCCACTTTGGATATAGCGCGGTCCACTTTGCATAGTCCGCTTCAACATCCTTCAACATAATTTTTGTCAGCCGGGCTAGACGGACGCGGGGGGGGGGGGGGGGTGGGGGGGGGTGGGGTCGTTTGTTGGGAATGGGGGGACTGTAATTGTAATCGCCTTCTATACAATCTGTTTAACTTGGGATATAGCTTAACCTTTTCAATCAGATGGCGTTATATATATAGTGTGTGTGTGTGTGTTACTCAGTTACTTGTTCGTCAAGGGGAATCCACGCAATGCGAGCTAAGCTCATTATTATCGCGCCTCCTTAACTGGGAAGTAAATTGCGTTGAAATGCATGATTAGGGTTTTATGTACTGTTGGAATGCCTGTGTAATTGTGGGTGTAGTCTGATTCGTGCCAATTGGCGACAATCGGAACGAGGCTTAGGGGGTAATCTGTAGGGTACCATTCTCACTATAGGACCGGTACCGTCTCGCCCGAAGGCTTATGTAGCCATCAGCTTAGTTAACCATATGATACCCATCTCGTCCTTGTACAGTTTTTGCCAACCCCAGAGTGGGACGTCACAACGGTCGTCCACCTTAGTCCAGTCCTATTTACAGCTAGTTGAACTGAGCTACACATGAAAGGAGACAAGCCCAATATTGTCTCCGCCCGTCCGGGATTGACCCCCGTACCCCATCGTGTGTGATACGAGAGCTCTATCCTACTAGGCTACGGCTGTATGTGTGTGTGTGTGTGTGTGTGTGTGTGGGGGAGCGTACACGCAATATTTTATTACTGTGCTAGTATCTACAGTAATTTCCGGTCAGCCATCGTAATGTTATGCATGACAGGAATGGGTTTCCTGTACCGTACATTAGTATATATTTTCTCACCTTAGATTTACCACATAACATGTTTGGGTATTATCCTTATTCTTTACAGGAGTAAGTAAGGCTGGTGTATGGAAAACAACAAAATATAATAATAGAAAGTGGGTGCCATGAAGCTATATCATTTTTTTTTTTTTTTTTTTTTTTTTGTTTAACCTATATTCTTTGTGGATCATTTAGGTTGGTTATACGAGGCATTTCTTCCACTATTAACCCCTTCTGTACCGGCGACGTCTATTTGATTATATTCTTGCTATTATTAGATGATTTTATTCAGTTTTAAAAAGGGCCTCTAGCAACTAAAGGGATTCGGACTAGCCTATCTCTACAACCATAAATCCTTCTTAAACTGCACACAATCGATTAAATATAGCTAGAGTAAAATTAAAATACGTCGCCGGTACAGAAGGGGTTAAGCTGGTTATATACATGTTTCCTTTACCTACTATACAGTTATATACATGTTTCCTTTACCTACTATACAGTTATATACATGTTGCCCTTTACCTACTAACAGTTATAATACATGTTTCCTTTACCTACTATACAGTTTATACATTCCTTTACCTACTATACAGTTATATACATGTTTCCTTTACTACTATACAGTTATATACATGTTTCCTTTACCTACTATACAGTTATATACATGTTTCCTTTACCTACTATACAGTTATATACATGTTTCCTTTACCTACTATACAGTTATATACATGTTTCCTTTACCTACTATACAGTTATATACATGTTTCCTTTACCTACTATACAGTTATATACATGTTTCCTTTACCTACTATACAGTTATATACATGTTTACTTTACCTACTATACAGTTATATACATGTTTCCTTTACCTACTATACAGTTATATACATGTTTCCTTTACCTACTATACAGTTATATACATGTTTCCTTTACCTACTATACAGTTATATGCTCTCCACTCTTTTCTTGGAGGGATACTGAAACATGGGTGGTCTTTCCCGCAGAGTTTATTAATGGTTGTAAATGTTGGTATATTAAAGATAAATATGGTATGTTTATGGTTAATTATTCTCTCTCTCTCTCTATATATATATATATATATATATATATATATATATATATATATATATATATATATATATATATATATATAATATATATATATATATGCATATATACATATATAGTTTGTAAGGCCAGACTGCCTAGTAAGGACCTTGAGGTCTGTGTGGTCTGTGTATCTATGTAGCTCTATGTAGCTCTCTCTCTCTCTCTCTCTCGCTCTCTCTCTCTCTCTCTCTCTCTCTCTCTCTCTCTCTCTCTCTCTCTCTGTGTGTGAGTGTTGTGACGAATTTTGTACCCCAATTAGCATATGTTTTATCTCCCCTTAATGTAAACATGAGGAACGGTTGTATCTGTATCATATTAATGCTAGTGTTTTTCAATACAGAACATATTGGGCTAATCATCAAACATTGTAATAGCTGACTAATTATGATAGGGACGAGTCAGTATTTGGCCAGCTGATAGCAAACCGACTATAGTATTGCAGTAGAGGCAGCTATGTGATGAGAGCTATAGACTTTAAGGGGAGGTATTTAGTTTGTTCCCTAGACCTCCATCAAGCTTAAAATTACACCCCCTTGAATCCCTTTCAGGATAAATTTGTACATTTTTCGGTAGAAAAATATCCCGGCCGAAGGCCGGTTCCTCTTAAATTACAGGCTCGCTATCGCTCGCCAGGATAAAATCGATGCCTGAATGGCACGAAAGGTCTTAATATGGAGTGAAAGTTCTTAAAATCGCTAAACTAATGGGGCAAACGTTTTATAATATCAAAAGCAACGGGGCTAAACATAAGGGAGAAAGGGGTCAAGAAAAAAATTCCTCAAGTGGAGATCTCCCCTTAACCTTTACAGTACCAGTGACGTCCTTTCATTACATTCTGGAAACTATTAGACGCTTATATTCAGCTTAAGACGCTTATATTCAGCTTAAGACGCTTATATTCAGCTTAAGACGCTTATATTCAGCTTAAGACGCTTATATTCAGCTTAAGACGCTTATATGCAGCTTAAGACGCTTATATGCAGCTTAAGACACTTATATTCAGCTTAAGACGCTTATATTCAGCTTAAGACGCTTATATGCAGCTTAAGACGCTTATATTCAGCTTAAGACGCTTATATGCAGCTTAAGACGCTTATATTCAGCTTAAGACGCTTATATTCAGCTTAAGACACTTATATGCAGCTTAAGACGCTTATATGCAGCTTAAGACGCTTATATTCAGCTTAAGACGCTTATATTCAGCTTAAGAAGGACGTATGCTAATTAAAAGGCTACAGACTATCTCAATCAACCCTTTTAACTACCACAGATCCTTCCTAAGCTGCACAAAATCGTCTAAATACAGTATAGCTAGAATGAAGTATAACAGACGTCGCTGGTACAAGAGGGGTTAAGACCAACCCGGAAGAAAGATGAGGCGTGGTCGAGGTGTGTATATGTGCGTGTGTGTGTGTGTTTGTGTGTGTGCGTGTGTGTGTGTGTGTAGGGGAGTAGTGAGATAGTTATATAGAGTTACATATACAGGTATAGGCTATGTAGATTATGCAGACTTTGGAGAGAGAGAGAGAGAGAGAGAGAGAGAGAGAGGCGGAAGTAAAGCTAAAGGGGCGGGGAGGGGGTAAGGATACGGGAGAAGGGTGGGGGTGGGGGGAATGGTGGTAGGGAGGGGGAAGCGATAAGGACTAGGAGTAAGGGGAGAGCAAAGGTTGATTTGGAAGGGGGGATTAAGAAGGGGGGTGACGGAGGGGCAGAAGTGAGTATGGAGGAGAGAGAGAGAGAGAGCGGGGTGTGGTACAGTCTCCTCTTCCTTGTGTATGTTTTGTCTGGTGGTTTTGGAATTATTTGATTTCGATTGTGTGTGTTTTGTTTTTGGTTTGTAGTATTTGAGAGCGTGTATTTGTGTGGGGTTTTTTTTCGCGAGTGGGGTTGTGTGCACGCCTGCGCGTGTTTGTGTTTATACAGAGTGTTATTTTCCTTTACCACTCTACACCCCAGGTCTTCAATACTCGACAGTTTTTCCTTTTACCTGAAATCCTTTTGGAATTCCTCTCCCACAGCTTCACTAGCAGAAAACTGTTACTCTCACTCTCTCACTTCTCTTTCTCTCCCACACTCTCACTCTCTCTCATATATGTATATATATATATATATAATGTTATCACATTATCTACCTATATGTTTATTCTCAGTTCTCAACTAGTTTTAAGATGGTTGGTCAAGTTACGATATCAAGGTAATATAGTATAGTCCCCCCCCCCCCCCTCCCCTCTAAAGTATATATTGACCTTCTCATTGACCTTGACCTTGATATTATAACCCCTAACCTCTCTCCCAGTGCACCACCCAATACTACACTACCTCCTGGACAACCAAGGTATCATAATATAGTTCCTCCTCCTCTACATCACATATCGACCCCCCTCACCTGAATAGCATGACGAATGGGACCTGACGAAGGGGAAGAGGGAGAGTGGGAGTGCCTATATATTATCTCTTTCTTTCTTTCTCTCTATCTCTCTCTCTCTCTCTCTCTCTCTCTCTCTCTTTCTTTCTCTCTCTATCTCTCTCTCTCTCTCTCTCTCTCTCTCTCTCTCTTTCTCTTTCACACACACACACACACACTCACTTTCACACACACGCACTCTCTCTCTCTCTCTCTCTCTCTCTCTCTCTCTCTCTCAAACACACACACACACATACTGTATTATAAAAGAGAAATAATAGTGAGGGCAGATTCCACTAGCGCATCATCTATAATTCAGCTCACCACGCAAGCGGAATGACAGACAGGAAAGAATAAAACCACTGGAACGAAGAGGCACTCAATAAAACAATGGGCCAGGGACTCTATCATTTAGGGGGGGGGGGTCTTGAACTCTATCACTTAGGGGGGGTCTTGTAGGTTATATATATGTCACACAAGGGCTCAGAGTATTTATTAACCCTCTGAGGATTAATGACCCGCTTTGACAGTTTAATCTGGCTGTCATTAGACGATTTTAGACAGATTAGGGACGATCGTGGGTATTATAAGGGTAAAGACTATCTCAGTTAACCTTCTGACTTCCTTACACAGTTCCTAATCCGAATCTTATTATTCCCATACATTCTTCCTAAGCTGTATATAATCGTCGAATGATAGCCAGAATAAACTGTCAAAATACGTCATAATGTTCAAAGGGTTAAGGTGCTCTTTAAGTATGTGTAACCCGTAACATTCTTGTAGAAGTTGCGGTGAACGTGTGGTGGAGGAGGTCCCTGCATTATTGAGTAAGTCGAGGAGAAAGTAGGGACGGAGGGAGGGGAGAAAGTAGGGACGGAGGGAGGGGAGAAAGTAGGGACTGAGGGAGGGGAGAAAGTAGGGACTGAGGGAGGGGAGAAATAAAAACTAATGGGATTGGGGAGGGAGGTGGAGAGGGAGGGAATAAGGAAGGAAGAAATAGAGGGAGGTATGGCAGGAGAGTAGAAGGAAGGGAGAGGAGAAAGGGAGGAGGGATTAAGATAGAGATGGGATAGAGGGAAGTACTGCAGAAGAGTGGGAGTATGAAAGGAAGGAAGGGAGGGAGGGAAGTAGGAAGGAAGGATGAGATGGAGGAAAGTATGGCAGGGAGAGTGGGAGTATAGAAGGAAGAAAGGATAGGAGGAGGTACGGAGAGAGAGAGAGAGAGAGAGAGAGAGGATAAGGAAGAAAGAAAGGAAGGAAGGTAAGGCGTGAGGCTGGGTATGGAAGGAAGGAGGTAAGGAAGGAAGCGACATGGAGGGATAGAAGGAAGGTAGGAAAATATTTATGGTGGAATATTAGGTAAATATAGTCCTTTAATAACAGGAGTTGTGGTAGATAAGCAGCAAGATATGTAAGTAGGTAGGAAGGAAAGTATGTAGGTATGTCGGTAGGTGTGCGTGTAGGTAGGTGCTTATCGGCAATGGCTCCCATACTTCTAGATATTTCCGGCTACCTCCCCTGTATGTATGTTAGTATGTGTATGTAGGTATATATGTGTGTAGGTAGGTATATATGTGTGTAGGTAGGTAAGTACTTGTAGGTATGGGTTAGGTTAATAGCTCTCATTTGGCTAGTTATCTTTTACTAGTAACTGTCCCTCTGGATATACGTGTGTGTAGGTTGTACATATTCAGTATGTAGGTAGTTAAATACTTGTTGAGGCCGGGTAGGCTAATGGCTCTCATACTGCTGACTCCCCTGTATGTATGTAGGTAGGTAGGTAGGTAGGTATGTAGGTATGGTAGATTGTAGGTAGGTCAATGACTCATATTGTTGGTTATTTCTGACTTCCTTCCCTGTGTGTATGTATATGAACGTGTATGTGTATGTGTATGTGTATGTAAGTAGGTAGGTAGGTAGGTAAGTATGTAGGTAGGTAGGTAAGTAGTGTAAGTATGTAGGTAGGTAGGTACGTACAAAGGCAGGGAAAGCTAATGGCTCTCATACTGCTAGTTATTTCTGACTTTCGTCCCACTTCGTTTTTTCTTTCTTTTTAACCTTTCTGTTTCTTTTAATTAATTATTGTTTTTCCTTATATATACCGGTATATATATATATATATATATTTTTTTTTTGTAGCTTTCTCTCCTTTTCGTATCATTTCTTCTTGTTTTTCCATATATATATTTTTTTCTTTGTAGGTTTCTCTGTGTCTTATCATTTCTTCTTGTTTTTCCTTGATTTTTCTTGATTGATTTTACCTTTTATTTTACTTTTAACCTTTCTCTTATTTCATGATAATGTTTTCTTTGTATTGTTTTGTTTTGTCCTTTAAACCTTTCTCTCTTTTCCTTATAATTTTCTTGTTTCTGGTTTTGGCGTTTACATTATTTTTACCCTGGCTATTGTTATCTTTCTGTTTTGTTTTGCCTTTATTCTTACCTTTATATCCTCTCCTCTTTGGTCCTCTGCAGCTTCTTCATTTCAACTCTTCTCGGGTTTCCTTCTTCTTTCTATCCATCTATTTGCTCTCACATTCTCTAATCCAATATATTTTCTTTTCCCTGTGTTTAGGTTATTTTCCCTGTGTTTAGGTTATTTTCCCTGTGTTTAGGTTATTTTTGTGTCGACTTCTCTGTTTCGCTTTTCCTTGCCACGTTATCTTGTCTTCACTTAACTTTATTCTACTTATTACCTCCGTTCTACGAATTTGGACGGAGGTTACGTTTTCGCCTCCGTTTGTTTGTCTGTCTGTAAACTAGATATCTTATAAAGCTATGAACCGATTGACGTGATTCAATTTAGGTGATCCGGACATTTTCACTAATTTTACTAATTATATTAACCCCTTCTGTACCGGTGACACCCTTTTCATTCTATTCTGGCAACTATTCGACGATTGTATTAAGTTTTAAAAAGGGTAACCAGCAATTAAGAAGCTTCGAACTATCCCACTTAAGGGGAGGTTTTTAGTTGATTTCCTTGACTTCCATCAACCTTAAAATTACACCCCCTAGAGTCCCTTTCAAGATAAATTTGTACATTTTTTGGTAACAAAATTTCCCGGCCGAAGGCCGGTTCCTCTTAAATTACAGGCTCGCTATCGCTCGCCAGGATAAAATAGACACCTGAATTGCACGAAAGGTCTTAATATGGGGTGAAAGTTCTTAAAATCGCTAAACTAATGGGGCAAACGTTTTATAATATCAAAAGCAATGGTGCTAAACATGAGGGAGAAAGGGGTCAAGAAAACAATCCCTCAAGTGGAGACCTCCCCTTAACCCTTTTCTACTACCACAGATTCTTCTTAAACTGCACAACATCGTCTATTTAACTGTATAGCTAGAATATAACTTAAACAGACAAGGGTTTAATGGTAAAGGACCAGCAAGCGTAGGCGGAGGTATGCGCTCTACCGAGTTGTTCCCCTCTAGTTTTATATTTAAATGGTTTCTCCATTGTTCCTTCCTATTATAACTTAACTTTTATGTATTTTATGATTTATTTTTCCCCTTGCGTCTAACATTCGTTCGTTTATTTGTTATTTCTATATATACACTTTTATTTTAAGGGTCTCCCACATCTGTTTAAATGTATGGTTATAATGTATCTAGTCTTGGTTTTGGATATATCCTTTAGTTAAGTGTCTCCCATATCAGCTTATATTTATTATTCTAATTTAGCTACCGGTATTATTGTTCTCCGCTCCATAGATTTAGTGTCTGTTATTGCTAGGCTATTTATTTATTTTTGATTTTTTATTTTTTTTGGGGGGGGTTTTAATTTCTATCTTATTTTTTTGTCTCCTTTCCACGGTATGTATGTTACGTGTTTTGCTTCTTATTAATTTTCTTTTTAATCTTGGCTTGTTCTCGCCTTTTATTTTCATTAGTTTTCATGTATTTAATTATTAGTAAAGGTATATTTCTTTAGGTAGCTTCCTTTTGCGTGTTTCATGTTATATTTTCGTGTCCTCTTTTGTCCGTTCCTTTCAGATATGTTGCTTTTCATTATGTTGGTTTCTTCATATTTCATCTCTCTCTCGCTCGCTCTCTCTCTCTCGCTCTCTCTCTCTCTCTCTCTCTCTCTCTCTCTCTCTCTCTCTCTCTCTCTCTCTCTCTCTCTCTCTCTATCTATCTATCTATATCTCTCTCTCTATCTATATCTCGCTCTCTCTATCTATATCTCGCTCTCTATCTAGCTCTCTCTCTCTCTCTCTCTCTCTCTCTCTCTCTCTCTCTCTCTCTCTCTCTCTATCTATATCTCGCTCTCTCTATCTATCTCGCTCTCTCTCTCTCTCTCTCTCTCATACACACACACACTTAATAATGTATATTTAACTATGCGCTGACTATGCCATTACCCAGTCAACTGAACGAATGGTACTTTGTTGATACTCGGCTGTATGTTTATCTGTCTGTCATAGTGTCAGGTTCTGTCACACTGGCTGACACAATGTAAATGGTGCTGTTCGCGTGAATGGCAGTGATACGAGTGGACACGGGGAATAGGTGTGTTAGTGTGTTTCTGTGTGTTTCGGGGGCAGTGTTTTTGTTTTATATTAATTTTATGTATTATGTTTTTTTTGGGGGGGTCTGGTATAAGTGTGTGTGTGTGTGTGTGTTTGTTTGAGTGTGTGTGTGTGTATGTGTTTGAGTGTGTGTGTTTGAGTGTGTGTGTGTGTGTGTGTGGTTGAGTGTGTGTGTGTGTGTGTGTTTGAGTGTGTGTGTGTGTGGTTGAGTGTGTGTGTGTGTGTGGTTGAGTGTGTGTGTGTTTGTTTGAGTGTGCGTGTGTTGTGCTAGTGTTGTTGTTTTAGGGTTGTGTATTTATTTTGGAATGTTTGAGTGTGAGAGTATGTGGGGGGTTTTGGGGGTGGGGGTGGAGGTTGTGTGTATGAGTGTGTTTGAGTGTGTGTGTGTGTGTGTGTGCTTTTATTCAAGTTGGGAAAGACCTGTTGGGAATTAGAAGGTTTATTGATATAGCGTGTACGGTACCGTAACTCTTTGATTCCTAGAGATCCTTCCTATTCTAAATAAGTTTGATATTAGCCTGAATATTTATGATAAAGCTGTCTTGGAATACTGAAGGGGTTAATTACTGACCTGGACACAAGGGAGGAAATCAACACAGGCCATATTGTTTAACCCCTTTAGCACCATAACGCCATTTTTACTTTTGGTTCTTGTTAGCATTTGATGATTTTAAACAGTTTAAGAAGGGTATGTTATTCAGAGGGTTTATTCAGTAACCTCTGTCACCTCTTTTTCCTTTCTTGTGTCTCTTGCTGATCCTCCCTACCCCTTGTGGAAGTAAGGGCTGGCTACTGACTGACCTAATTACCGTATGTCTCTCCCAAAAGGTGTCAATGGTATCCGAGTTTGAAAGGTCGAAATAATCACAGGTTTTCAGTCCACCTTTTGTATTATTGGTCCCACAAAATTAATGCCAAGGTGAATTATGTGACGGGACTCTCTAGGGTTGGTGGTGTGAGTTTGTCCGTCCGCTGTCGTGTAATGTAGTATTTTGGTCGCGGGGGTAATTTGATTTGTCCAGAGGTATGTCATTTGCATTATTTACTGGATAACATTACCCCCCATATATATATATATATATATATATATATATATATATATATATATATATATATATATACTGTATATATATCTACAGTTACAGTATATATGTTAACGTGTTTTGCCTCGTTGATGTTGATGATGATGATGATGGCAACAAAGGTTCTTATAGTTCGGTGCTTCGTTTATGGTGTTCAAGGGTTCACAACGGGCCAGAACTGAGTCCCAATAGTGTAGGCTAGTGAAGGGGTTAACAAAATGGGTGTCATCGAACCTCTGGCACCATAAAGTTATCAAGCCGTGAAGTTTGGCACCCCCCCCCCCCCCCCCTCCCCTGGGCACCACTCATTATACAAGTTCATCATGAGTGTGTTGTCAGTGTGTGGGTGTGTGTGCTGATACTGTGGTGTGTGGGTGGGTGTTGAGAGTGTGGTGTGTGGGTATGGGTGTGTGTGTTGATACTGTGGTGTGTGGGTGGGTGTTGAGAGTGTGGTGTGTGGGTGGGTGTTGAGAGTGTGGTGTGTGGGTATGGGTGTGTGTGTTGATACTGTGGTGTGTGGGTGGGTGTTGAGAGTGTGGTGTGTGGGTGGGTGTTGAGAGTGTGGTGTGTGGGTGGGTGTTGAGAGTGTGGTGTGTGGGTATGGGTGTGTGTGTTGAAACTGTGGTGTGTGGTGGGGGGTTGAGAGTGTGGTGGGGTGGGTGGTTGAGAGTGTGGTGTGTGGTGGGTGTTGAGAGTGTGGTGTGTGGGTATGGGTGTGTGTGTTGATACTGTGGTGTGTGGGTGGGTGTTGAGAGTGTGGTGTGTGGGTGGGTGTTGAGAGTGTGGTGTGTGGGTGGGTGTTGAGAGTGTGGTGTGTGGGTATGGGTGTGTGTGTTGATATTGTGGTGTATGGATGTATTATAAGTGTGTTTGTGATGAGAGTGTGGTGTGGGTGTGTGTGATGAGATAGTGTTGTGTGGGTGTGTTGAAAGTGTGGTGTTTGTGTGTGTGTGTGTGTGTGTTGAGAGTGTGGTGTGTGGGTGTATTTTAAGTGTGTGGGTGTGTGTGTGTGTTGAGTGTGGTGTGGGTGTGTATTTTGAGAGTGGTGTGTGGATGTATTATAAGTGTGTGGGTGTGTGGGTGTGGATGTATTATAAGTGTGTTGGTGATGAGAGTGTGGGTGTGTGTGATGAGAGTGTTGTGTGGGTGGGCGTTGTGAGTGTGTGTGTGTGTGTGTGGTGGGTGTGTGGGCCTCGACTTGGCATCATTGTCACCTGTACCATATATATCCTGGAAAACCTTGCCACAAAGGACTAGCTTAAGGGGAGATTTTTGTTTAGTTATATATATATATATACAGTATATATATACCAGGTATTTATCTATTTATTTACTTATTTATTTTATAGTATTTCTGTTTTATTATATATACTGTATATATTTTTTTAGTTTTCTCTCCAGTTCAAATACACCCAAGTTCCACATTCGAGATAAATTTGTGCATTTTTTGGTAGAAAACTTTTGCCGGTTTTTCCCAAATTGCAGCTCGCTGTCGCTCACCAGGAAATCATAGACACATAAATGGCACAACAGGTAACCCAATCGCCAAACTAATGGAGTTAAACATGAGGGAGAAGGGGGTCCGTAAGGTTTTGGGTGGCCTCGATGCACCCTCGTTGTCACCTATATATTATATCCTGGAAAACCTGGCCACAAAGGACTGGCTTCAGGGGAGATGGGTCGCTTTTCTGGTTCCCCTTCTACCTCATGTATAGCCCCATTAGTTTTCTGATTTTAAGACGTTTGGCCTATTAGTTTGGCGATTGTATGACCTTTCGCCCCATTGCTTTGTCAATATTTAAACTTTCCGTGTCATTTAGGTGTCGATATTTTCCTGGCAAGCGATAGCAAGCCTGTAATTCAAGAGGAATCGGAAAATGTACACATGTATAAGGAAGGTCTTGGGTGTGTATTTTTACGCTTGATGGAGGTCTAGGGAGGAAACTAAAAAAAATAATAATAAAATTATACATAAATAAGCAAATAAATACGCCCATCCCCCCTTAAATAAATACGCCCATCCCCCCTTAAGATAAATACGCCCAGCCCCCCTTAAGATAAATACGCCCAGCCCCCCTTAAGATAAATACGTCCATCTCCCCTTAAGATAAATACGCCCACCTCCCCTAAGATAAATAAGCCCATCTCCCCTTAAGATAAATACGCCCATCCCCCCTTAAGATATAACGCCCATCCCCCCTTAAGATATATACGCCCCTCCTCCCTTAATATATATACGCCCATCCACCTTACCAAGATAAATACGCCCATCCCCCCTTACCAAGATAAATACGCCCATCCCACCTTACCAAGATAAATACGCCCATCCACCTTACCAAGATAAATACGCCCATCCCCCCTTACCAAGATAAATACGCCCATCCCCCCTTAAGATATATACGCCCATCCCCCCTTAAGATTAATATACGCCCATCCCCCCTTAAGATATATACGCCCATCCCCCCTTAAGATATAATATACAGTATATAAACAACCAGCTAATATAGGAGAGGTCTGCTTCCCCTGTGATCCTTCAACCCCCCCCACCCCCCACCCCCCCAGGGTCATAATGTTTACCGGGGGGGACACTAGGTAATGGAGTAGGTCTGGAGGGGGGGGGGGGGGGGGTTGCCGGAGAAAGAACGGGGGGGGGGGGATGCTATCATAATGAAAAGATGGGTGAAAAGTTAGGAGTAAATGGAATTAAATTGTAGGGTTAAATTGGGTGATCATTACGGGTGTATTAACATGATAGGGTTATATTGGGTGATCATTACGGGTGTATTAACATGATAGGGTTATATTGGATGATCATTACGGGTGTATTAACATGATAGGGTTAAATTGGGTGATCATTACGGGTGTATTAACATGATAGGGTTAACTTGGGTGATCATACGGGTAGATTAACATGATAGGGTTAAATTGGGTGATCATTACGGGTGTATTAACATGATAGGGTTAAATTGGGTGATCATTACGGGTGTATTAACATGATAGGGTTATATTGGATGATCATTACGGGTAGATTAACATGAAAGGGTTAAATTGAGTTAACATTACGGGTGTATTAACATGATAGGGTTAAATTGAGTGAACATTACGGGTTTATTACATGATAGGGTTATATTGGATGACATTACGGGTGTATTAACATGATAGGTTAAATTGGGTGATCATTTGACGGGTGTATTACCATGATAGGGTTTATATTGGATGATCATTACGGGTGTATTAACATGATAGGGTTTAAATGGGTGATCATCTACGGGTGTATAACATGATAGGGTTATATTGGGTGATCATACGGATGTATTAACATGATAGGGTTAAATTGGGTGATCATTACGGGTGTATTAACATGATAGGGTTAAATTGGGGGATCATTACGGGTGTATTAACATGATAGGGTTATATTGGTGATCCATTACTGGTGTATTAACATGATAGGGTTATATTGGATGATCATTACGGTGTTGTATTAACATGATAGGGTTAAATTGGGTGATCATTACGGGTGTATTAACATGATAGGGTTATATTGGATGATCATTACGGGTGTATTAACATGATAGGGTTAAATTGGGTGATCATTACGGGTGTATTAACATGATAGGGTTATATTGGGTGATCATACGGATGTATTAACATGATAGGGTTAAATTGGGTGATCATTACGGGTGTATTAACATGATAGGGTTAAATTGAGTTAACATTACGGGTGTATTAACATGATAGGGTTAAATTGAGTGAACATTACGGGTGTATTTAAATGATAGGGTTAAATTGAGTGAACATTACGGGTGTATTAACATGATAGAGTTACATTGGGTGATCATACGGGTAGATTAACATTATAGGGTTAAATTGGGGGATCATATGGGTAGAAGGGTGAAACAATAAAAGGGTGTCAAGGGTGATAAGGAGTGTAATGATAGGGGTGAACAGATAAGAGTGAAATGACAAGAATAAGCTACTGGTGTGAGAGGTGAAAAGATAGGTATTAAAGTGGTGAATAATATGTGTGTGTGTGTGTGTGTGTGTGTATGAGAGAGAGAGAGAGAGAGAGAGAGAGAGAGAGAGAGAGATGACAGATCCCTTGTGACAGTGATACATGATGATAATGGTGGTGGTGATTGTGGTAGTGGTGGAGAGAAAGAGAGAGAGAGAGAGGGATGACACAGATCCCTTGTGATAGTGACATTGATACATGAAGATAATGGTGGTGGTGATTGTGGTAGTGATGGAGAGAGAGAGAGAGAGAGAGAGAGAGAGAGAGAGAGAGAGAGAGAGAGAGAGAGAGAGAGAGAGAGAGGGATGACAGATCTCTATTGATAGTGGTATAGTGACAGTGATACATGATGATCATGGTGGTGTTGTTGGTGGTGGTAGTATTAGTGGTGGTGGTGGTAGTAGTAGGGGTGGTGGTACAAAGGTGGTGGTGGTGGTTGTAGTACAAAGGAGTACAAAGGAAATCAAGCAACAATAGGTCTAGTGACCCCTCTAGGCTGCTTGTGCTCCAAAACACTGAGGGTGGTGGTGGTAGTGGTAGTAATGGGGGGGGTGGTAGTGGTAGTAGTAATGTTAGTGGTGGCAGACAGATACTATATTACACCAGACCTTTCTTTTCTTACACCTTCTTTCCGCCTTAATGGTTCCTCTCACGGTGTTGTATAATTTAACCCAGGTAGGGGATACACCTACATACATACATACATGCATACATTTAGGGGAGGTGTGGTGGAGTGTTCTTTCCACTGGACTTGTAATCCAATGGTCCCGGCTTCGAATCCTGATGTATCAATGGGAAGATATTTTATTGCGATGGAATTAATGATGTACAGTTCCGGACAGATCAAACAGCAACACCCCGTCCACCAGCTGTGTGGTGTGGGGCTCTGCGGATTTGGTAACACTGGCAGGAGGTGGGAGGGATGTGGGTGGATGATGAGGGGAGGGATGTGGGGGGTTTAGGGGGGAGTGTGGGAGGGTGAAGAGGCAGTAATCATGGTATGGCTGGTGGGAGGGGGCAAACGAGTGACGGGGTAGGGGAGAACAGAGTGACAAGCAAATTTTCCTATAGAACAAGCTACTCTCACAGGATATTAAATTAACACACACCTACTGTAGTGTGTGTAACTTGCCAGTCTGCTCTCCCCTACCCTGTCACTTTTTTGCCCCCTCCCACCAGCCACAACCATGAGTTGCTGCCTCTTCACCCTCCCAATTCCCCCCTAAACCCCCCACATACCTCCCCTCATCACCCACCCACCCACATCCCTCCCACCTCCTGCCAGTGTTACCAAATCCGCAGAGCCCCTCACCACATAGTGGGTGGACGAGGTGTTGCTGTTTCATCTGTCCGGAACTGTACCTACTATCAGTGCATTACCACAAAGCCCACCAACAAACCCCCCCAACAAACCCCCCCCCCCCCCAAAAAAAAAAAAAAAAAAAAAAAAAAAACACTCATTGTTCCCTGATTAAATAGCACTGTATGAATATGCCCATATTCAAATTATGCTACAGGGGTGCAATGCCTAGTGAGTTCATTGGTCAATAGGTGGCGTTTTGAGAGTGAGGGTCCGAGTCTAAGGGGATGAGACAGTGAAGCACAAAGGGCAAGCAGCTTCAGAGATGGGGCTGCTTCAAGCTGTGAGTGGAGCTCTAAGTGCTTCACATGTCTCACTCCCTAGACTGGAACAAGACCTCACGAGCTAAATCGTGTTGAGCGGTTGGATGTATAGGCTTTCAGTCTTTGCCCGAGAGGGAGTAGTTGAAATATAGAAAAAAAGAAAAACAACACCACATGCTTTCATTAATTTCGTTGGGAGGTGTCTGTGTTGGAGTGAAATTAATATAATATAATATATAATATATATATATATATATATATATATATATATATATATATATAGAGAGAGAGAGAGAGAGAGAGAGAGAGAGAGAGAGAGAGAGAGAGAGAGAGAGAGAGAGAGACTGCGAGAGAGAGAGAGAGACTGCCCCCATCCCACGCCTGTTATGGTTTGCTGGCTTGACGTAGGACACACCCTGCTCTCACACACACTCTATCTCTCTCTCTCTCACACACACATACACACACACTCTCTCTCACACAAACAGACACTCACTCTCTCTCCTGTCTCTCACACTTTCACACACACACACACACTCACTCTTCTCTCTCTCTCTCTCTCTCTCTCTCAACCGTTGCTATAATTATATCTACATACATATTGAGCTACACAGTGACGGTATGTGTACACACTCAACACCCATTATGCCATTATGTTAATTAATCACTTGCCAGTCTCTACCCATAAGGAAGTTGGAGCCGTACACATACTGTAGATATTTCACACAGACACACCAATGTACACAGAGTAATGTAAGTAATAATAATCTCTACCACCTCACTCCCACTCTCTCTACTCCATTCTCTCTCTTCTCTCACTCTCTCTCCTCTCGCTCTTCTCTCCTCTCTCTCTCTCTCTCTCTCTCTCTCTCTCTATCTATCTATCTATCTATCTATCTATCTATCTATCCATCCATCCATAATTGATCCATCTCACACAACCCTCCCTAAGCCTCCCTAGGCCTGGAAACCCAACACAACGAGAATACAAGTCAGAATAATAAAGGTTCCCCCCCCCCCCCCCTTCAACAACTATACCATTCCGTGCTGTGGTGAATATGGAGTACCTCTTCCCTCCACTGAGTCCCAAGCTTTTTATATATATATATATATATACCGGTATATATACAGTATATATACCGGTATAATTATATATATATTTTTATATATTTTTTTTTTTTTTTTTTTTATTGATATAGGACCTATTTATTTATATATTTTAGTTTGCTTCCTAAAACTCTTCTCAAGCTTATACAGAATACACTTGGTTAAGTTTGTTTTAAAATTGCAGGCTCGCTATCGCTCGCCATGAAAAAGTCGACACCTAAATGGCACGAAAGGTCTTAACATTGACAAAGATATGAGGCGCATGGTCTTAAAATTGACAAAGAAATGAGGCGAACGTCTTAAAATCTCCCAATGATAATGGTGTATATTTTGGACTGTGGTGACTATGGTGTTGCTGCTCCTTCCACCGAGCCTAAAGGTCTACTACTACTACTACTACTACTACTACTACTACTACTACTACTACTGCAGTGGTGGTGGTGGTGGTGGTGTGCGGTGTTTATTTACTATTGTCGTTGATGGTGGTGGGTATGATCATGATAAATACAGTGATGGACAAAGGTATATAAAGCTGTGTATATATAAGTAAGTAACACCCGTTCTTTAACATTAAGGGGAGGTATGTTGTTTTTGTGTTTTCCCTGTTCTTGCTCTGTCTTGAGTCGGCTACCCCCAAAATGGGGATTGGGCCTGAGCATATAGATAGATAGATAGCATTTAGTTTGTTCACTAGACCTCCATCAACCTTAAAATTACACCCCCTTGAGTCCCTTTCAAGATAAATTTGTACATTTTTCGGTAGAAAAATATCCCGGCCGAAGGCCGGTTCCTCTTAAATTACAGGCTCGCTATCGCTCGCCAGGATAAAATCGACACCTAAATGGCACGAAAGGTCTTAATATGGGGTGAAAGTTCTTAAAATCGCTAAACTAATGGGGCAAACTTTTTATAATATCAAAAGCAATGGGGCTAAACATGAGGGAGAAAGGGGTCAAGAAAAAAATCCCTCAAGTGGATATCTCCCCTTAATATCAAATACAAACCCCATTGTACTTGAATAAACTAATGAAAGCCTATGGGCCTCCCGGGATTCGAACTCGGGACATCACACCCAGAACATAAGCATCTGGACTGGCAGGTTTTTGTGTACTTGTTTATTTAGCTGCCTTAGCAAGACTGGTAATAATATGGTCCTTCCAAGTGAGAGCAGAAGAAAAAGAGACACCAAGAATACTGGACTGTGGTGGTGAATATGGTGTACCTCTTCCGTCCACTGATTTCGAGCTTCTTCTTTATTTTTCTTATTATTTTGTTATTATTATGTTTGAAATATTTTGTGTATTATAATTTTTTAGTTTGCTCCCTTGACCTCTATCAGGCTTATATTTTAGACTTATATTTAACTTAGAGAAACAAACCATTTTTCGGTAGCAGGCCGTTTTCTCGTAAATTGCAGGCTCGCTTTCGCTCTCCAGGAAAAAAATCGACACCTAAATGGCACGAATGGTTTTAAAATTGACAAAGAAATGGGGTCTTAAAAGCATCACATTGATGGGCTGAACTTCTTAAAACCTCAAAATTGTTCCGTCTACAGAGTTCCAAGCTTAAATATCATACAGTATATATATATATATATATATATATATATATATATATATATATATATATATATATAATCCTATCTCCCCCAGGGTAAGACATAATGAGGCAGTGATGTTAATATAGGGCTGGAGGGTAAAAAACAGGACGCTATCAATTATATATTACGGCCACTGGTCACATACCCTTACTTATACTGTCAGGTACACACACACATACATACACACACACACACACACACACACCATGCAGACACACACACACTACTATGCTAACACACACACACACACACACACACACACACACACACACACACACACACACACGAGATGGGTATCATATGGTTCACCTAAGCTGATGGCTACCTAAGCCTTCGGGCGAGACGGTACCGTCTATAGTGAGAATGGTACCATACAGATCCACCTAAGCTTCGTCCATTGTCGCCAATGGGCTAAATACAGACTAACACACATCCACAGCCATTCCACAGTACATAAAACACTTAACATGCATTCACGCAATAACATTCCAGTAAGGAGGCGCGATAATAATGAGCTTAGCTCGCATTGCGTGGATTCCCCTTGACGAACAAGTAACTGAGTCAACACACACACACACACCGCTTCATACATACACATGATGAGATACACACGCGTGAAAACCATCATATACTGTAGCCTACTATTATAACGTGTACCGGTATGTATGTATGTATGTATGTATGTATGTACTGTATATGAGGTTGTGTATGTGTGGGGTATGTGTACGTTATTGTGAGTGTATGTATGTATGTTTCTGTATAAGGTTGTGTATGTGTGGGGTATGTGTACGTTATTGTGAGTGTATGTATGTATGTTTATGTATAAGATTGTGTATATGTGGGGCACGTGTACATAATTATTTGTGTTTGTATGTGTGTTTACGTACTAAGCTCAATAGCAGCGGTGTGTACGTATTACTACCGCAATGCCGTTATGGTACGTGTGTGTGTGACTGTGTTTGTGTGTGTGACTGTGTGTGTGTTAGGGTGGGTGTGAATGTGTTTATGTTTGTGTGTGAGTGTGACTGTGTGTATGTTAGGGTGGGTGGGTGTGACTGTATGTGTGTGTTTATGTTTGTGTGTGAGTGTGACTGTGTGTGTGTGTGTGACTGTGTGTGTTACGGTGGGTGGGTGTGACTGTATGTGTGTGTTTATGTTTGTGTGTGTGTGTGAGACTGTGTTTGTGTGTGTGACTGTGTATGTGTTAGGGTGGGTGGGTGTGACTGTATGTGTGTGTGTGTGTTTATGTTTGTGTGAGTGTGACTGTGTGTGTGAGAGAGAGACAGACAACCTCCCTTTAATCTACATAACAAGAGTGAAGGCAATTAAACAACATAAATGCTTCAAGATCCCTGTGTCCTGATATTTAGACTCCAACGTACCTTGAACTTGGCTCTCTGTCAGCCTTTCAATTGAGGGGGAGAGGGGAGGGGGTTAGGGGCACTTGTTACAGGCAGCTTTGCTTTGTCTCCTTCATACACAAAATGAAAAACGTATGTACTGGAGACATTACTAAGCGGGAATGCACAACATTTAAACTATGTAACTTGAATACACATCACCAAGAAACAGAAAGTAACTATGGAAAAGAAACATTTAATCCGAGTTGCGATTTGTTTGATTGAAATCACCTGGTTTTAGGTATGATGATATAGTGATAAGTGTATGAATTAATTACTTAAAAGCCATTTTTAGTGATAATAGAAACAAGGACAAAAACTAAGCGATTAATTGAAAAAACACTATGATTGTGACGAGACAAAATGGAAATGTGCAGCATTTTGCAGAAACTAGCTACATAATGTAAGAATTTCATCCACGCAGGAATTAGAGAGAGAGAGAGAGAGGGGTAGAGAGGTTAGAGAGATATAAAGAGGGGTTAGAGAGAGAGAGAGAGAGAGAGAGAGAGAGAGAGAGAGATAAGGGGGGTGGGGTTAGAGAGAGAGAGAGAGAGAGAGATATAGAGAGATAAGGGGGGGGGGGCGGGGTTAGAGAGAGAGAGAGAGAGAGTGGTTAATGACAGGCACATTATCACTATAGAACATATATCTGACAAAGGAAGAAGAAGAAACAGAGGGGAGTGTAAATAAAAAAACTGTGAAGGGGAAGAGGTGATTGTACCAGGAAGAGACAGTGTGTGGGTGGGTGTTAATGTGGGTATTACAGTGGGTTGTGGTGGATGTGTGGTGTTATGTGTGTGATATGGGGTGGGTGGATGTTTTGTTGTCATATTGGGGGGTATTACAGTGGGTGGATGGTGTTGGGGGGGGGGGGGGGTATCACAGTGATGTGTGTCTATTACAGTATTTACAGGGGTGTGGTGGATGTGTTTTGGGGGGGGTATTACAGTGGGTGTGGGTGGATGTGTGTTGGGGGGTATTACAGTGGGTGGGGTGGATGTGTGTTGGGGGGGGGTGTTACAGTGGGTGTGGGTGGATGTGGTGGGGGGGGGGTTATTACAGTGGGTGTGGTGGATGTGTGTTGGGGGGGGTATTACAGTGGGTGTGGGTTGGATGTGTGTTGGGGGGGTATTACAGTGGGTGGATGTGTGTTGGGGGGGGGTATTACAGTGGGTGTGGGTGGATGTGTGTTGGGGGGGGGGGTATTACAGTGGGTGTGGGTGGATGTGTGTTGGGGGGGGGGGGGGTATACCGTGGGTGTGGGTGGATGGGTTGTATTACAGGGGTGTGGGTGGATGTGTGTTGGTGGGGGGGTATTACAGTGGGTGTGGGTGGATGTGTGTTGGGGGGGGTATTACAGTGGGTGTGGGTGGATTGTGTGTTGGGGGGAGGGGGGTATTGTCTGTGGGTGGATGTGTGTTGGGGGGGGGGGCTATTACAGTGTGGTGTGGGTGTGGGGGTATTACAGTGGTGTGGGGTGGATGTGTGTTAATTACAGTGGGTGTGGGTGGATGTGTGTTGGGGGGTATTACAGTGGTGTGTGTGGATGTTGGGGGGGGTATACATGTGGGTTGGGTGGATGTGTGTTGGGGGGGGGGGGGGGGTATTACAGTGGGTGTGGGTGGGATGTGTGTTGGGGGAGGGTATTACAGTGGGTGTGGGTGGATGTGTGTTGGGGGTGGGGGGGGGGATATTACAGTGGGTGTGGGTGGATGTGTGTTGGGGGTGGGGGGGGTATTACAGTGGGTGTTTATTTTGATTACCTGTATGTGGGTTATTACCGTGTGAATAGGGGGGGGTGTCTTACAGTGGGTGGGGGGATATGTGGTGTGGGGTGTAGTGCCAGTGTGGGTGGATGTGTTTGTGTGGTGTGTGTGGAGGGAGTTGTGAATGTGTGTATCAATTGGTGGTAATGTGTTTGTGTGTGTGTGATATATAAAAATATATAATATGTTATATATATATCTATATAATATATATATATATATATATATATATATATATATATATATATATACAGAGAGAGAGAGAGAGAGAGAGAGAGAGCATATTACTATATATTAACAATAATAACAAAGCCTATGACCGAAGGTAGTTTTGGGAGCACACTAACGATTACAATCTGATAACATCGAAATATTCTATATAATAAAAGCCTAACAAAAATGTATGAGTAATGAACATATAAAGGTCAAAGAAAGAGGGGGAGGAGGTATTGTGATAAAGAGGGAGGTGAAGCAGAGCAAGTAAGAAGTGCGTTTAAATACTTAATATAGGAAATACAAATACAGAAAAGAAAGGAAGTCCGTGTGCTGCTGTGAAAATGTGAACGGTGATGAGAGAGGAGGTGATGGAAATGTGATAAACAGAGGGAGAGAGAGAGAGAGAGAATGGGTGACATGATAGAAACTTAATGAAGAGGGTAGAGGGGTGGAAGGGTTAATCAAAGTGATAGGGAAAGTGGAATACAATAAGTTACTAATTGGTTAACCCCTTCACCACCATTACGTCATATTCATAATACTCTGGTTACCATTTGACGGATATCGGTAACTAGACTGATGGTAAAGTATGTTAGGCGGCTGAATTATGATAAAGTGTAATTTTTGAAGCTGCCAGACCATAATTGCCCGTAAAAATTGCTCGAAAAACGGCTCGTGTGACTCCGGCTGAAGGAAGGGGTTAAGATAAACAGAGGGTGATAGGAATGAGACACAAATATAGAGAAGCTTTAACCTCTTTTGTACCGGCGACGACTTTTTTTTATTTGATTTCAACTACATTTAGACAAGTTTATGAAGCTTAGGAAGGATCTATGGTAGCTAAAAGGATTAATTGAGATAGTGTGTAGCCTTTTCATGGGTAGACGTCCTTCCTAAGCTGAACACAATCGTCTAATAGTTGGCAGCATATAATGAAAAGCACATCATCGGTATAGAAGGGGTTAACTCTAGACAATGAGAGTAATTTGATAACAGAGTAGACTAATAAAGAAATAATGAAAGTAAATGTAAGAGAAGGGAGTGGGATGATGAAGAGAACCAAGAGGGAAATCTGATAAAAAGGGAATAAGGAGGGCAGACTAAGAGAGAGAGAAGGGGAGGGAGAGAGACTGAGAGAGAGACAGACAGACAGACAGACAGACAGACAGACAGACTAAGACTAATCATAAGACCAAGGATATAATACGTAGGAGAATAAGGGGAATGGACGTTAAATTGAGGACAAGACAAGAATAAAAAGCTACGAAACAAGGGAGAAAGGGAAGCTTGATAAACTGGTGAAGAGGGGGGAAGAAATAAGCTGCGAAAGTGGAAGAGGGGAATGAACGATAAAGATGATCCGCTGAAATAGTGAACAAAAAAATATGATAGAAATATAGAAATATAGAAATTGAGTAGTGAATTAAATATAAAGAAGCTTGGAATTTAATGTCTGACAATTTTATAAAATAGTGTGCAAGAATAAAAAGAATGAAGTCAATACATGTAGAGAATTATTATAGAAGTGAGTAAAATAGAGAATTGCTTATAGTTAAAATATATATAATATGATGACGCAGTGAATAAGACTAAGACTGAAGTTTATAAATGAGTGAATAGATAAGTTAGTGAAACTAAAAAAAACAAAAACTTAAACACTGATAAACTGATGAAATATAAAAGTGAATGAAATGAACACAATAACCGACTTAAAAACTGATAAGTTGATGACACATTGAGTAAAAATATAAGATTAAAGTTTATAAATTGAGCACATAGAGAACTGAGTGAAATACAGAAAGGCTTAGAATAAACGAAAATAACTGATAATCTATATAGAGTATAATGCCTAAATAATCTTACTGTATAATTATTAAAATGTAAAACTTGCAAACTAAACAAACCAAAATTGGGACAAGGACAATATAAAGTCAAATTAAATTATCAAAATCGCTATGTGGAAACAACGCTTACTAAAATGAAAATTATTAAATAAAAGAACACAATCCACCACATAGGGTGTACATTACTACATGAGCAAGTTAATCTGTTTCCCAAGCAAACTAATCGCACATATAACAACGCATTATCGTCACGTTAAAGGAAGTAGTCAAGTTTGGGAAGTCCGGGACGTTCTGGCAAATTTTACTAAACTCTGCATGAATAAAGAAACTACATGTTAAATGTCAAAATATTATTTAAAATCAAATTTGCAACATGACAAGACATTAACAATAGTACAAAAATACAAATATTGATAAGATATCTATACTATTACAAAATAATATATAAAATACAGTACAGCACTCACTAACGATAGTGCTATCGGGTAGGTACCTGTAAGCATAGCATGCCTCAAGTGACCCCTATCAATAACTACCCTACAAATAACCTACATTTATAGCACAAATAAACTAAGGAAATCGCAAAAGTAAGCAATTGATACTATCGACAATGAATACATATAATATAAAGACAAATAATTGCAAAATATGAAGTAACAACAGATTTAAACAATATAATAGATAGCAATAGTGAATGTGTATAATGAACACCACCGAAGACTTTAAGGGGAGATTAAGAGTGTGTGGGTTTTTTTTCTTGGACCCCTTTCTGCCTCCTGTTTAGCCCATTCGTTTTGAGATTTTAAGACGTTCGCCCCATTAGTTTGACGATTTTTAGACCCATTTCTGTACATTTTAAGACCTTTCGTGCCATTTAGGTGTTGAGATATATATACAGTATATATATATATACCGGTATATATATATATATATATAGTATATAATGTATACGAGAAAGTATAGATATCGGTAACAGAAACAGACTGGTAAAACGAAGTATAAGTGAAGTAACCCACAGAGACAAAGCCAACCAGTAAATATATACCTTAATTATAAAGTAATAGTGGGGTAGCGTAAAGAAGAGGCATAAATGGGGCTTAGGAGACCAAAATATACCTTAATTATAAAGTAATAGTGGGGTAGCGTAAAGAAGAGGCATAAATGTGGTTGTGACTTAGGAGAACCAAAACTATTATAACCTTAATTATAAGTAATAGTTGGTGGTAAGCGTAAAGAAGAGAGCCTATAAATGGGGCTTAGGAGACCAAAATATACCTTAATTATAAAGTAATAGTGGGGTAGCATAAAGAAGAGGCATAAATGGGGCTTAGGAGACCAAAATAACACGGAGGGTCAAAAGCGACAATGTAATGAGAAGCAAATACAAGACATTCAGGGCGGGAGCAGGCCACTTCGCCTCATTACCGCTTCGCCTTGGTCTCTTCGCCTCATGACCACAACGTCTTACAACCATTTCGCCTTGTAACCACTACGCCTCACTACCACTTCGCCTCACGACAACAACGCCTCAGCTCCAGTTCGCCCTCACGCTCTTCCTTTCTTATTCTTACCGCTTCACCTCTCTACTAATTTGACGCACAATTTGAACGATGTACAAAATTTTTTTAGTTTTTGATAGTTATGATTTGGATTCGTCTTCCGCCGTTTGCGGGTTTCAATGGTGTAATTATTTTTTAAAATAAATTTTGACACATTTTTTTTAGGCCTCAAGAGGCCTATTGTTAAAAAAGTTTAAAAACTTTAAAAAAAAAAACCCATAGACGAGAGTTATTTATATAACGGATCTGTATTTAAAATTATATACCATAAGTTAACAACTGTTCCCAAGGTTGAATCGAATGGCGCAAACCATAATTAAAATCGACCATATTATTAGTTTTAGGATTTTGATTTTGAACATTGGGCTTAACAGGCAAAATCGGTGAATTTTGGGTCCAATATTTTGACTTGTCCCCCCCCCAACCAATGATTATATTACATATTTTGGATTCGTATCTCGCCGTTGCGGTTTTCAATGGTGTATTATTCATTTTTTTTTTTTATTTTGACATTTTTTTTTTTTAGGCCGCAAGGAGGCCTATTTTAAAAATTTTAAGTTTAAAAACTCCATAGGCGAGTTTTTAAATAGTACAGGATTTTTAATTTAAAGTTCTATTACCACATAAGGTAGTCACTTTGTGGACTTTTTTGGCAAGCTGAATCGAATGACGCAACCAACTAACTAAAAAAATCGGACCCCTTATTAGTTTGAGGATTTTGATTTTGACTTGGGATTCCTGGAGGGGCCCCCACAAGGGGGAGGACGTTTTTTGGACTTTAAAAGTCCGCTGTAGCCCCAAAACCTATAAAGTCCTAGAGAATTCTAACTGGTGTCATTTCCGTTTTTTTCTCGACCGAGCTGCTTCGAGACCTTGGTCGTTAGATTAAATTTTCGCCCAGTCCATTCGCCAGAATCGGAAATATTTTGGTCGAAAAACCTTGGGT
>CM064555.1:22400663-22420663 GCA_032716605.1 Paralithodes platypus | reverse complement strand
ACCCCAATGTACTTGAATAAACTAATTAAAGCATATGGGCTTCCCGGGATTCGAACTCGGGACACCACACCGAGAACATAAGCATCTAAACCATTACAAAACCAACACCACTTAATACATTCTGTTCAACATACCAAAATCTGTGCAATATACCTGCATATTCATATTTATTCACCAACCAGAATCAATGCAATACATTCCATAATCTACAATACAACCTATGCAACATACGAAAACCATCATGCATATGCAACACTCCCAATAGTCTGCAACACAAACATAATTTTATGCACTTTATTCTCTCCAACATACGGTAATGATTGTATATATTCACCAACCATGGCAGCCAGGAGTTACACACGAACAAAGACACATGCACACACACACACAGCATCACACTTGTTACAGGTAGCTTTATATTTTGTCTCTTTCATAGACAAAACACAACATCACACACATAAACACACACACACACATAGCATTACACACAGACAAACATATCACACACACACACACAAACACAGCATCACACACAGACAAACATAACATCACACACACACACACACATAGCATTACACACAGACAAACATATCACACACACACACACACACAGCAACATCACACACAGACAAACATAACACACACACACACACACAGACACACACACACACACACATACGAACACAAACACACACAGACACAGCAACACACACACACACAGTTAAATACATATACAGCTACACAAAATCCCTGCTGTTTGAACGCTCGACTTTTCCTATATATTTTTTCCCCTGTATATTTATTTAGTCAACATTGGAGTGTCGGTGACCAGTTGGGATACTCCGGACATGAAGGATGGCAGGGGGAAACACTAAGATTAACGCTTTATTAGACGATTCTATTCAGATTTGGAAGAGTAAATGGAAGTCAGAGGGTTAATTGAGATAGGTCTTGCCCTTATTCTATCTATCTATCTACATGCTCAGGCCCGATCCCCATTTTTCCTATTTTTGTTTCTTTTCTATTTCATTCCATTTTATGATTTTTTTGCTTTCCCTTTTTTCTTGGGGGTGGCCGACTCAAGACAGAGCAAGAACAGGGAAAACACAAAAACAACATAAAACAACGAACAAACACAAAATAAAACACAAATTCACACACATCTAGGTCACCCAGAAGACCCAGAGACCAGGGTCACCAAGGTCGCTCCAGCACTCCCCCGGCCCACATATGCTTCCTAAACTGTTTAGAATCTTCAAATGATAGCCAGAAAAAACTGTCAAAATTCTTCATATTTTTCAAAGGGTTAATGAGACGCTTAGATATATTGTGGTATTTATATACTGTACACAGATTAACCCTCTCCGACATATGACGCGATTTTGAGCCTACTGGGGATACTTTAAAGCCTTTGTTACCATCAGGTGTATTTAGAAACCTTTAGTTTAGTTACTTCAACCTCTGCAGTTGTCTTTGAGTTAGCTGTGGGCAGAAAACTAATTTTGGAGAGGTAATTATAAGAGTGAGAGAACTCTATTTATTATTGCTAATCTGGCAACCTCTGCGTCATAAATGCGTGAAAGGGTTAAAGGGACGTTTAGAGACATAGTGGTGATTATATACAAAGATTAAAGGGACGTTTAGGGGCGGGAGGAGGGGTAGTTAGCTCCCTATAGACCTCTATCAAGCTTGACAAAACACCCCCAACAGCCCCATCGAGATTAATTTGTACATTTTCTGTAGGATACCCCGACTGAAGGCCAATTCCTCCTAAATTACAGGATCGATATTGCTCGCCATGGAAAAATCGACACGTAAATGGCACGTAAGATCATAATATTGGGGTTGACAAAGGAATGAGGGGAAACGTCTTAAAATCGCCCAACTAATGAAGCGAACGTCAAATATCAAAACTAATACGGCTATACATGATCGAGATGGGGTCCAGAAAAATAACAGAACTCTTCAATACAGTGGTAATTATTATGTGCGGTATTGTCGAGAGAGAGAGAGAGAGAGAGAGAGAGAGAGAGAGAGAGAGAGAGAGAGAGAGAGAGAGAGAGAGAGAGAGAGAGAGAGAAGAGGCCACAATAACTAAGGTATGAGGGAGACAATGAATAAAAGAAGAGTTACCAAGACAGCCGGCAAGGGGACCATAGTGACAGACAGACACACAGGCAAACAGACAGACAGACACACGGGCAAACAGACTAACAGAAAACCGACACATACACAAACACAGGCAGACAAACCGAAATACACACACACACAAACAGAGACAGAAAAACAGACAAGACAAATATACAAAGACTAACAGACAACTGAAACATACAAACACAAAGCCAAACAAAAAAACCGACACACACACACACACACACACACACACAGGTATAGAAAATACTCAGTGACGGAAATGTTGTCAAGTCCTCATCTTCATTACTCATCTATAGAGAAGTTTTGTAACATAATCGGTTGTTCATTGTGAAAAAGGTTTGGTATATACAGTATATTGTATATATGATGCAGACACAATCCGATACAGTTTCGCTTGCACGTTGAATATATACCGGCATGTCCTACAGCACATTGTATAGATACAAATGTTTGAAAATATTGCAGTGTTACACAGATTCTGGTGTTCAGTGCTACGACAGGGGGGAATATGCTGTGAATATTTTAGTAGCACAGATATAGTTCTTGTTGTTGCATGGGGTTGGAGACAGGATGCATAAATAGTGACACGTTACAGCATTGATTGAGAAAGGTAAAAGCATCTGGAGAGAGAGAGGTATTGTGTATGTTATATGCTAAAATTATATAAGTTCCTACGTATTACACAGGTACTAGAATTATGCTTAAAGGTATATCATTTTGAACAGTAGCACGTTGAAAACTCTGGTATGTTGCACAACAAATAACAGTCAAAATATTTCCAAGTATGTTGCACAGATATTGATACACTGCAACAATACTGATGGGTGGTAAAAGTGTATTAGCGGGTTTCACATATTCTGTATTAGTGTATTGCATATATTCAAGCATATGTTGTAAGAATTCCTACTGAACATGGATGAAAGCAGGATCTTAAAAAATACTGGTATATGCTTTCATTAATTTCATTGGAGGTGTTTGGTGTTGGGGTGCAATTAACACAATAGGCCTATAGATTATATAAATTATATAGATTATATAGATTATATAAATTATATAGATTATATAGATTATATAGGCCTATAGATTATATAAATTATATAGATTATATAGATTATATAGGCCTATAAATTATATAGATTATATAGATTATATGGGCCTATAAATTATATAGATTATATAGGCCTATAGATTATATAAATTATATAGATTATATAGGCCTATAAATTATATAGATTATATAGATTATATGGGCCTATAAATTATATAGATTATATAGGCCTATAGATTATATAAATTATATAGATTATATAGATTATAGATTATATAGATTATAGATTATAGATTATATAGATTCCACTTATATAGATTATATAGATTATAGATTATATAGATTATATAGGCCTATAGATTATATAAATTATATAGATTATATAGGCCTATAGATTATATAAATTATATAGATTATATAGATTATATAAATTATATAGATTATTAGATTATATAGGCCTATAGATTATATGATTATATAGGCCTATAGATTATATAAATTATATAGATTATATAGATTATATAGGCCTATAGATTATATAAATTATATAAATTATTATATAAATTATATAAATTATATAGGCCTATTATATAGATTATATAGGCCTATAGATTATATAAATTATATAGATTATATAGGCCTATAGATTATATAAATTATATAGATTATATAGGCCTATAGATTATATAAATTATATAGATTATATAGATTATATAGGCCTATAGATTATATAAATTATATAGATTATATAGGCCTATAGATTATATAAATTATATAAATTATATAGATTATATAGGCCTATAGATTATATAGATTATATAGATTATATAGATTATATAGGCCTATAGATTATATAAAATATTGTAGACCTGCACTTTATTATCATGACTGATAGATGGATTTATACACAACACAATGGTATTTGTTAATGACCCTGAATCAAAACACCCCTCTACAATCCAGAACTTATGATTTCAGATATCTACAGCTTAATACCTCATCCCACTCTGGAACTCCACAAAGTTACTCCACCAAACTTCAATCTACAATAGCTTAAGCCCAGTTGTTTCAAATTGATCATGAACGGAGGACACTATTAGGGGCACGGATTTTGTTTTCATTGATTTGGTTTAGTTTTCTATTATGTTACGTACGCAAATACACATTTAGATAGATGGATTAAATGGCTAATGCATACAGATAACCTTGTGGATATATATAATGATATAGATAAATTCAAAAGATGAAAGAATAGTCACATATACAGAGATAAATACATATAAAACATGGATTTAATTTTGCTGGTGATTTATCCATGCCTAATCCATTGTTCCATTTGGCCTTCCCCCTGTAGACAGAATACTCTAGCTCGTCAAGCAATTTAGGCCACTGGAGAATTTATGTATGTATGTCGAGAATAACGGGGAGTTTTAGTGGAAGTCATGACGAAATTACTGAATATATTAATATTATTATAACACACACTCACACTCACGCATACACGCAGACAAACTCACATATACTTTATTCATTCTCACACTCCCTCACTACTATTCTCTCTCGCTCTCACACACATACACATACACACACACTCTCGCTCTCTCTCCTGCTACACACTCATATACACACGCAAACTCATACACACTCTCTCTCTCGCTCTCACACACATACACACACACACACACTCTCGCTCTCTCTCCTGCTACACACTCATATACACACGCACACTCATACACACTCTCTCTCTCTCTCTCTCTCTCACACACACACACACATACCAGCTACACTTCTCGTCAGCCTAACAATCAGCTCGGGCCTGCTGACAATAATCCCGAACCTGCCCGGCCACGGAGAGAGAAGTAGGGAATTAAGGAGGTAGTGAGGGGAGAGTAGGGAGAACAAGAGGAGTTAGGTGGGGATTGGATGAGGGAGTAACGGAGGGGGAGGAGGGAGGTAGTGGAGGGAAGAATAGGAAAGGATAGAGATGGAATTAGGGAGGGGAAGAGGGAGTTAGGGAGGGGAAGAGGGCAGGGGCGGACTTGGCTGTCAAAGCAGCCTGGGAATGTTTGGATGCTAGCAGCCCCATGAGAATGGTGTGTGGTGCTCTACTTTGAACAAACTACCCTCGGAGGTTGTTAATAGGTCTTCGGTGGAGTAGTCTAAACAGACACTAGATAGTATTTTGCACACACTGCAGTGAGTAACCTGCATTATACAATATATATTCTTTCATTAAGTGTCTCCCTGAAAAGCCGAAATAGACTTAAAGTTCTTTAAGATAGTGTTTATCTTTCTTCGTAATTACTTGTAAGTCTCTCTTACGCCTTTAAACTTTTCTCCTACTCTAAATTTGCAGTAACCTCCGCCTACTTCGCCCTTGACTTCTTTAAGGGGAGGTCTCCACTTGAGGGATTTTTTTCTTGACCCCTTTCTCCCTCATGGTTAGCCCCATTGTTGTTGAGATTTTAAGACGTTTGCCCCAATAAGTTTGGTGATTTTAAGAATTTCCGCCCCATTCTGTCAATTTTAAGACCTTTCGTGTAATTTAGGTGTCGATTTTATCCTGGCGAGCGATAGCGAGCCTGTAATTTAAGAGTAACCGGCCTTTGGCCGGGACATTTTTCTACCGAAAAATGTACAAATTTATCTTCAAAGGGGGTCAAGTGGGTGACATTTTAAGATTGCTGGAGGAGTAGGAAACAAGCTAGAAACCTCCCCTTAACTTTCCCTCTGAGCTTGTTTCAAACATCTGTGATTCATTATAGTGGTCATCTTAATTATACAAACTTATTTCACTCGGGCATGGACCTGTTTAGGACGGACCATAGACCGTCAGTATTATAAGGTCTTTATCTACAACATATCTAGTGTAGTCATTTGTAACTTAATAATAACTCTCTCTCTCTCTCTCTCTCTCAGACGTTTGCCATTCGTTTATAATCCCACGACCTTCATAAATTATCTCTCAAAAATTAATTCCCAATACTTCAACTTCAGACTCTCTCTCTCTCTCTCTCTCTCTCTCTCTCACCTTTTCCATTGCTTTCTAATCCCACGATTCTCACATACTCTCTCAAAAATTCGTCTTCAATACCTCGACTCAATACTTCCCTTCGCTCTCTCTCTCTCTCTCTCTCTCTCTCTCTCTCTCTCACCTTTTCCATTGCTTTCTAATCCCACGACTCTCACATACTCTCTCAAAAATTCGTCTTCAATACCTCGACTCAATACTTCCCTTCGCTCTCTCTCTCTCTCTCTCTCTCTCTCTCTCTCTCAGGTGTAGGGACGTTCACTGTCTGGTGTATATATCGGTTGTCAGTAGTGGGGGGGAGGTAACCTTGAGAATGACTTGAATAACCTGGAAAAGATGGTGGTATGATGAAGTAAGGGGTGGAGGAGGAGGAGGTGGTTGTGGTTGTCACTGTTGGTTGTGGTGTTGGTGGTAGTGTTGTTGTTAGTGGTGGTAGTAGTTGTTGTTGTTGTTGGTGTTGTTGGTGGTGGTGGTGGTGGTGGAGGAGATGGTAGGGGTAGTATTATTGTTATTGGTGGTGGTGTTATTGGTGGAGGTGGTGGTAGTAGTGGTAGTGTTGTTGGTAGTTGTAGTGGTAGTGGTGTTGATCGTGGTGGTGGAGGTGGTTGCAGTAGTGGTAGTGTTGTTGTTGTTGTTAGTGGTGGTGGTAGTTGTAGTGCTGTTGGTCGTGGTAGTGTTAATACTGATGTTAATGGAGGTGGTGGTGGTGGTGGTTACATACACATGCATATAGCCAGATAGATTGATAATAATAATCAGCATGCATCTATCTATCAATATCATATAATCTTCTCATTGGACAAATATACCCATTACCCAATATTGAATTGAAAGATAATCCTACACCTTTACTTTTTATCCCTCGGTGGTATGAACATCACTCACTAATTATTTAAATTGCTCTCGTATTTTGTTCTCACTCACTTTATTTATGTACTCTTTCATTCACGCAATCCCCCCCCCCCCCTCCTCTCTCTCTCTCTCTCTATTTATTATTGTTCAGTTTATGATTGTGTCTGCGCTTAAATTCCGACCAGCATCAAGGTGAGAGAGAGAGAGAGTGAGATTGAGTGTGTGTGGGGGGGGGGGGGGGGGGGGGGGGGGCAGGAAGGCGAAGAGAGAGAGAGAGAGAGAAGTAAGATATATTTAATAGCCACTAGGTGTCAGCACCTTTCAACCTCTGCCTCCCACCCCATCTCTCTTTCTTTCTCTCTCTCTCTCTCTCTCTCTCTCTCTCTTCCTCTCTCTAATGTACAGCTATTTGCCGGAGGGGGTGGAGGGAGAGCTATCGTCTGGGGCGTCCTTATACCATAATCCCGTACTTAAGATCGTGTTGTCTCTATTAGAACCATTCTTTCCGGATCACCTCGTTTAGATCGTAAGGTTAGTGTGGTCAGTGTATCCGTAGTTCTATGTAAATATCTGTCTCTCCAAGTCTTTGAAGATTATGACGCATTTACACAGTGTTTTCTGGCTATCATTAGACGATTTAATACAGTTTACGAAGGATCTGTGGGGATTATAAGGGTAGACTATCTCGATTAACCCTCTGACTTAAATACAGTATACCCTTCCTATACTGAATATTATCGTCTAATAAAAGCCAGAAAATAGAAAAGAAATGCGTAATCAGATCTTGAAAAGGTTAAGACCACTAAGATGGGTTAGCTTGTAGCCTACACATAGTAACCATGATATTCCTCTGACTACACCCACACACCCATATTCACGCACATCCACCCTCATACCCACACCTACGCCTCCACACACATGCACACCCATACCCACAACTACATCCACACGCACACACACACACTCATACCCACACCTACGCCTCCTCACACACGCACACCCATACCCACAACTACATCCACACGCACACACACACTCATACCCACACCTACGCCTCCTCACACACGCACACCCATACCCACAACTACATCCACACGCACACACTCACTCAACAAACGCATCCACACCCACACCCACATACCAAACATAAACCTAGTGAATGTGTACCGCTTCGAAGTTAAACATTATTTATACATTAATAGAGCCTGGGTGGTTCAAGGGTACCTCACTCGTCCCGTGTGTGGACGGTCCCGGGTTCGCCTCCCTCTCGATGCACCGTAGGTATATTTACTGGCCTCCCATACACCTAACTGCATATTGGACATTAGAGGTGCGGTAGACCAGTATTGCATGCACAGTTGCACACAGTATATGCGATACCCTGTTACAAGTAGGTAGACCAGAAATCGTGAACTCTAACCTCTGTAACTTAAGTACGTGAGTGAGTTAATTGTTCAATAGATGTCGGTCTGAGAGTGAGGGTCCGAGTTTTTGGGGGGAGACAGTGAAGCACAAAGGCGAAGCAGCTCCAGAGGTGGGGCTGCTTCAAGCCGTGAGTGGGCAACCAAGCTCTAAGTGCTTCACATGTCTCACTCCCAAGACTGGAACAAGACCTCACAGGCGATTGAATGTACAGGTTTTCAAGCCTATACCCAAGAGGGAGTAAGTTCGAATATAGAAAAACAATATATGTATAAATAAAAACCTTTGGCAATTTCAAGACCATTCGCCCCATTTCTTTGTCAATTTGAAGACGTAAAACTTACATAACTAATAAATTTACCATTTGGGAAAAGTGAGCCAGGGAATAGATGTGGACATTTCAAGCTCATTTGCTTCAGCCCTTTTTGAGCTGGAGAGGTTAGGGTTCAACATTTATGAACTACTAATTTGGAACAGGGTATACAACTGTAACAATACCTCCCTGTATCTCTATAACACTAACAATATCTACCTGTATCTCTATAACACTAACAATATCTACCTGTATCTCTATAACACTAACAATATCTACCTGTATCTCTATAACACTAACAATACCTGTATCTCTATAACACTGTACCCCTGTATCTCTATAAAAATATCTGCCTGTATCTCTATAACACTGTACCCCTGTATCTCTATAACACTGTACCCCTGTATCTCTATAACACTGTACCCCTGTATCTCTATAACAATATATACCTGTATCTCTATAACACTGTACCCCTGTATCTCTATAACACTGTACCCCTGTATCTCTATAACACTGTACCCCTGTATCTCTATAACACTGTACCCCTGTATCTCTATAACACTGTACCCCTGTATCTCTATAACACTGTACCCCTGTATCTCTATAACACTAACACTACCTGTATCTCTATAACACTGTACCCCTGTATCTCTATAACACTGTACCCCTGTATCTCTATAACACTGTACCCCTGTATCTCTATAACAATATATACCTGTATCTCTATAACACTGTACCCCTGTATCTCTATAACACTGTACCCCTGTATCTCTATAACAATATATACCTGTATCTCTATAACACTGTACCCCTGTATCTCTATAACACTGTACCCCTGTATCTCTATAACAATATATACCTGTATCTCTATAACACTGTACCCCTGTATCTCTATAACAATATCTACCTGTATCTCTATAACACTGTACCCCTGTATCTCTATAACACTGTACCCCTGTATCTCTATAACACTGTACCCCTGTATCTCTATAACACTGTACCCCTGTATCTCTATAACACTGTACCCCTGTATCTCTATAACAATATCTACCTGTATCTCTATAACACTGTACCCCTGTATCTCTATAACAATATCTGCCTGTATCTCTATAACACTGTACCCCTGTATCTCTATAACAATATCTACCTGTATCTCTATAACACTGTACCCCTGTATCTCTATAACAATATATACCTGTATCTCTATAACACTGTACCCCTGTATCTCTATAACAATATATACCTGTATCTCTATAACACTGTACCCCTGTATCTCTATAACAATATCTACCTGTATCTCTATAACACTGTACCCCTGTATCTCTATAACAATATATACCTGTATCTCTATAACACTGTACCCCTGTATCTCTATAACACTGTACCCCTGTATCTCTATAACAATATATACCTGTATCTCTATAACACTGTACCCCTGTATCTCTATAACACTGTACCCCTGTATCTCTATAACACTGTACCCCTGTATCTCTATAACAATATCTACCTGTATCTCTATAACACTGTACCCCTGTATCTCTATAACAATATCTACCTGTATCTCTATAACACTGTACCCCTGTATTTCTATAACAATATCTACCTGTATCTCTATAACACTGTACCCCTGTATCTCTATAACACTATCTGCCTGTATCTCTATAACACTGTACCCCTGTATCTCTATAACACTATCTGCCTGTATCTCTATAACACTGTACCCCTGTATCTCTATAACAATATCTACCTGTATCTCTATAACACTGTACCCCTGTATTTCTATAACAATATCTACCTGTATCTCTATAACACTGTACCCCTGTATCTCTATAACAATATCTACCTGTATCTCTATAACACTGTAACTCAACCACCCTCGGCCAACCATCTTTATCAAATTGACCACTTGCGAGTTTCAGGCTATAAGGAAGTTGGAGCAGTAGACATCGATAGTAAACAGAAATGCAATAATAATGTATGCTTCTGATGGCTAGATTATTTTTAATTGGATTTTATGTATTTATAAATTAACTATAACCATATTTTAGCTGGTAATTCTGCTAAATATCGATGTCTACAGCTCCAACTTCCTTATAGAACGAAACTCGCAAGTGGTCAATTATACAGTCTGTCCATTGGGTGCACTCTCTTGGTAGTTTTTTTTCTCCATCCCCCCTCTTCTATCAGAGATTTTTGTGTTCCCTTGTGTTTACTCATTTTTATTTTGTATTCTCTCTCTCTCTCTCTCTCTCTCTCTCTCTCTCTCTCTCTCTCTCTCTCTCTCTCTCTCTCTCTCTCTCTCTCTTACACACACACACACACATGCTCTCTCTCTCTCCTGGGATCGTAAACTCAAGAACCAGAATTTACGAACCTCTTTTTCCACTCTCTTCTCTCTTTTCCTATTGAATGTTTTGTGTCGCGCTGACAGTGTGGAGAGAGAGAGAGAGAGAGAGAGAGAGAGAGAGAGAGAGAGAGAGAGAGAGAGAGAGAGAGAGAACATCGATAAATATAGTTGACTGA
Organism: Paralithodes platypus; assembly: GCA_032716605.1. NCBI lineage: Eukaryota > Metazoa > Arthropoda > Malacostraca > Decapoda > Lithodidae > Paralithodes > Paralithodes platypus. The sequence goes on along the minus strand of CM064555.1, from coordinate 22,409,320 downwards.
CTGATGGCTAGAGTAAAGATAGAAACAGACTAATAATAGATTGGAGAAATTAGGAACTTTGGAATGGATGACTTTTATTGGAGGGTTAACTTGGAGGGTATTGGGGGGTGATAATAGGTGGAATATAGTTAGATAGATAGATTGATTGATAGATATAGTTATTGACTGATCTAAACAAAGTTAAAACAAAGTCAACATCTAATAGCTCAAACAAAGAAAGCGAAGAGAGGTAAAAGAAACAACTAAGAAAACTAAAACCAAGAAAGGCGGGAGACAGAAGTGAAATTGAGTGAAAGAGGGAGATAGAATTACAAAAACCATAGACTGGAACACAGGGGAAGGGAAAAATATATGATGAAAGAGGGGGATGGGAAACAAAAGAAAGGAAAACAAAAGAAAGGCAAATAAAATACAGGAACACAAAATATAGGCAAATAAAATACAGGAACACAAAATATAGACAAACAAAATACAGGAACACAAAATATAGACAAACAAAATACAGGAACACAAAATATAGGCAAACAAAATACAGGAACACAAAATATAGGCAAACAAAATACAGGAACACAAAATATAGGCAAACAAAATACAGGAACACAAAATATAGGCAAACAAAATACAGGAACACAAAATATAGGCAAACAAAATACAGGAACACAAAATATAGGCAAATAAAATACAGGAACACAAAATATAGGCAAACAAAATACAGGAACACAAAATATAGGCAAATAAAATACAGGAACACAAAATATAGGCAAACAAAATACAGAAACACAAAATATAGACAAATAAAATACAGGAACACAAAATATAGGCAAACAAAATACAGGAAAACAAAATATAGGCAAATAAAATACAGGAACACAAAATATAGGCAAACAAAATAAAGGAAAACCAAATGTACACAATAGACAAAATACATGATATAAAAGATGGCCTAAGTCGAGGATGGTTGGGTTACATAACAACATGGATACAGGAAGCTCAAGTTACATACAGGGGGTATACAGATTGGACAGAACTTAAGGTCCGTACCAGGTAGCCAGCCCAAGAATATTCCCTTGCGGATGAAATTGTTTACACATACACTATATCATTAATAATATTGATCTATGAATACTGTAGGCTATCTAACCTGGCCTAAATTACCGTAGTAAATACATACATACACATATCTCTGTCACGCGTAAAGGGTGGAAACCAGAGCAATAATATTATTTAAATTCGTCCAAAATATATCTATATATAATTATCTCTCTCTCTCTCTCTCTATATATATATATATATATTGGTAAAGCCAGGTAATAAATTTTCTTTAATACATACGAGGTTGAATAATAAAATTTCCAACGCAGAAATTGCCATTTCTTTCAACCTCGTATGTATTAAAGAAAAAAAAAAAAAAAAAAAAAAAAATATATATATATATATATATATATATATAGCGAGAGCGAGTAATGATATTTACTTTCTTTTCCATATTGTGGTAGTTGGTTTCATACTGCCTTTTGAGTCAAAGGAGAAGAAGCTTTCACTGTATGAAAAATTGCTGCACATCCTTGAGTTCCCCCTAACATTTCCTCTCCTTCTGTTTTCTTCATACAGAGGCTGTAAATATTTTACTGTCAGAGAAATTACTAAAGCCTTTGAGTGACAGGATTTGGGAGAGGAGGGAGAAGGAAGGGAAGGGAAAAGAGAAAACAGGAAGAAAAAGAAGTAAGTGGAAGGAAATGGAAAATAGAGAAAGCGAAAGGAAGAAAAAATGAAAGGAAAGGAAAAATGAAGTGCTATCTAGGAAAGCTGCTAGCAGTAAATCAAATGAAGTGCTATCTAGGAAAGCTGCTATCAGTAAATCAAATGAAGTGCTATCTAGGAAAGCTGCTATTAGTAAATCAAATTATCCTTACGAGGCTAAACATTATTTAAATAATATCACATCAATGTATGAACAATTCTCCCTACTAAAAAGCATGGTATATAATATATAATTATATATATACCATATAAATAAGAAAATAAAAATACATTCCGGTATGTATATAATAAATCAAAGATAATATAAGATATGATATACATATGCCAATATGAATATATATTAACTCCGCGATTACACGAATTAAAGAAACATTAGCATGAGTCAGAAATGTATTTTCTTATCCAGCAGTTAAATAATATGATCAATGACGCGATTTTGAGCCGATTAGGGATACTTTAAAGCCTTTGTTACCATCAGGGGTATTTAGAAACCTTTAGTTTAGTTATTTCAACCTCTGCAGTTGTCTTTGAGTTAGCTGTGGGCAGAAAACTAATTTTGGAGAGGTAATTATAAGAGTGAGAAAAAAATATTTCTTATTGCTAATCTGGCAACCTCTGCGTCATATGAGTCTGAAGGGGTTAAGATGGCTGTAGCAAATTATATATCTAAGCCAATCATACTAAGTTGCCTTTCATACCAAAAATCACGACATGGTAGCGTATCTCTGGTCTGATAAGTGGTGTAGCCATGCTAGTCAGATGGCTGATAGTACGAACAATACATTAGCAAAGACTATTTGTTAACAGGGTGAACATTGGTACCGGTACTCAAGTCAGTCATTGGTAAGACATATTAAAGGCTAGAAAATACGGGTTGGGAGTGAGAAAATGTTAAATGAGGAGATTAAAGAGAGGCAGAGGCATGAAAGGTAAAAAGAAATAGGAGAGGAGAGAGCAACAATTACATTATAACCAATAAATATGTATATATATACAGTATATATATATATATATATATATTGAGTGGAGTAATATAAGCGATGAACAAAGTGAAATTACTAGAATTTGTAACCAAGTTAAAGAACTTTGTTGCGTGGATAATCAGTGTTCAAAGCTTGTTTGCGAGTGTAACACCTTAATATGTGTGTGTGTGTGTGTGTGTGTGTGTGTGTGTGTTCCTTCTTGCGAATAAAGATATATGATTTTAACTGCATTGACTTGAACTAGAACGAGACAAAGACAAGAGACTCAGATCGACAAAGAACAAAGAGAAATACACACAAAGCCAGACAGAAACGCTAGTAAAGATTGAAGACCAGAAAGCAAGGGAGGGAAGTGAGAAAATGTGATAAGAGGAGATTAGAGAGAGAGAGAGAGAGAGAGAGAGAGAGAGAGAGAGAGAGAGAGAGAGAGAGAGAGAGAGAGAGAGAGGAAATTTCCAGATCAAAGACAACAAACATCAAAGAATAAAACAGACACAATGATAGAAAAGATTCCTGGATAATCACACATTATTATACTAACTATCTATCTATCTATCTATCTATATATAAAGTATACATAATAAAACGTTTGTTTAACTAAATAATTACTTAGTTATACACAATAATGGTCGTTAACATTTGTAACACAAATTCTCTCTCTCGCTCACACACACACACTCTCTCTCTCTCACACACACACTCACTTTCACTCACACACTCTCTCTCTCTCTCACACACACACACACTCGCTCTCACTCACACACACAAACACACTCTCTCTCTCTCTTTCGTATTATGTGACACTCTTACACAACACGATATTTCTCAACATGTATCAACTCTCCTCAGAAGTTGCAAAACTTTTTTCAGTACCGTTACAGCGATTATGAAGATAGTACCGGTAGATAATATATTGCACACTTTGCATTGAGTATATTACCTCCGTGGAATGGACCGCAGAGTCTTTGAGATATTAAATATTCTGCACCTCTCTCTCTCTCACCCATGCTACTTGTATATTCATTGATACACCTCAACCCACCAACAATTTCTCTCCTGTCTGTCTATTCTCTCTCTCTCTCTCTCTCTCTCTCTCTCTCCATTAATCATATTCCTTTGTTTACTTTATAATATGTTACCTGGACCCTTCCTCTCCACTTAGTTGGTGTAGCTGTATATTACACCCTAGTTGATATATCATGAACATATCCCCCCCCCCCCCCTCCACTCTCTCTCTCTCTCTCTCATTCTCACACAAACACACTCACTCACCTCACTCACTCTCTCTCACAGACACAGACAGCCACGGTTGACATTCTACTATTGGAACTTCGTGTTGTTGTTGTTGATGTTGTTGTTTAGTGTAGTGTATTAATTACCGAGGTCTGTCAACACGTTGATGGTGATGGTGGACCCTCTAAACCAGGGGTGTCAAACACATTTGCTCTGGCGGGCCAAATTTGACACGGTCCAATATTGTAGGGCCGCATTAACCCCTTATGTACCGGTGACGTCTTTCATATGTTATTGTAGCTATGTTTAGAGGATTTTGTGCAGTTTAAGAAGGATTTGTGGTAGTAAAAAGGAATAAGTGTGATAGTTTAGAGTCCATCAATTGCTGAAGGCCCTTTTGAAACTGAATAAAATCATCAAATAGTAGCCATATCTATATTTTATTAATTTCACCACAACACCAAACACCCCCCAATGAAATTAATTAAAGTATATATGATCCGCCAGGATTCGAACCCGGGTTATCACACACAGATTTTTGCCACCTTAACCATTACACCACCAGGACGGTTAAAGGTTTATGCACACGCCTACGACTTATTATCCATTCTCGAATACTGGATATTAATCTAATCATGTTCATACTCCCAACCGCTAAAAGTAAAAAAATATGTTGGTACAGAAGCGGTTAATGTAGCAGGCCAAATATAATATACCGGTAATGCCTCCATCCGTCCTATTATAAATACAAATAAATGCTTCATATTATCCAGATATCACAATTTCAGAAAATATTAAAAAAACATAAAAATATATTATTTAAATATGAATTTACGGCAACTGTGACACATAGTTGTGTTTTATCCCCGTAGCCTTGGGCCACATACTGAGCATAACTGCAAGAACTGTACCACTGGCCCCGAATTGAGCATATCATAAACCCGTTGACGATTTAATCAGCTTAAGAAGAATGTCTAAGGGTGAAAGAGTATTTAATCTACTTTAAGCTTCTTACTCTCACAAATACTTCCTAGAATTGGACGAGTATTTAATCTACTTTAAGCTTCTTACTCTCACAAATACTTCCTAGAATTGGACGAGTATTTAATCTACTTTAAGCTTCTTACTCTCACAAATACTTCATAGAATTGGACCTTAAGTTAAACAAATACCAACATGTAATATATTTAAGAAATACTAATTAGGTCTACAAGAAAATGCAATATATGACACTAATTGGCCAAACTGGTTCACGGGCCGCATGCTACAGGGAGGGGGGCCGCATGCTACAGGGAGGTGGGCCGCATGCTACAGGGAGGGGGGCCGCATGTTTGACACCCCTGCTCTAAACTGAAGGGTGGCAATTTTATTGCCACGATGATTGGTCTGGCACTCACTCACTCTCACTCTCTCTCTCTCTCTCACACACTCTCTCACTCTTCTTTTTTGCTAGCCGTGTAAAATTAATGAGTGTAAATAATTAATGAGTGTAGTTGGTCTTACTTAATGAACCCCCCGGGGTGGAGGAGGGAAGGGGGGGGGGGGTAATATCCTACATGGCTGGCTTTATAATAATAATAATATAATATTAATAATATAAATAAGATAAATAATGATAATAATAATAATTATTAAAATAATAATAATAATAATAATTAAAATAATAATAATAATAATAATAATAATGATAATAATGTACAGTATGTATGCATGAATGTACTCTGGCACAAACCCCATAGCTGGGGGTGGTCGACTCGAGACTGAGCCCAAACAGAAACAACAAAATACAAATAAAATAATAAATTCACACACAACAAAGGCGCCCAGGAGAAGACCCAGAGACCAAGGATCATGAGGGGTTCCTATCAAAAGATTCCCAGGGCCCAGAGAAGCTCTGGTCACAGCAGGCAGACACGTAGCGGAAATAAACCAAAATGTCTGTCCACATTCTTCCAGGCAGGGTCCTTCATATACAAACCAGCTCCCCGGGCCAGGCGCCTGTCAGACGAATATCTAGTCCAACTGGTGCCCAACCCTCACTCCATACGATCACGTTATCACATATCTATTCACAAACATTAATATTATTATTAATAATAATAATAATTTAATTTCACTCTCAACACCAAACACCTCCCAATGATTGATGAAAGCTTGTGATATATCAACACCGAAATGACACGAAATAAATGGGCGAAAGGTCTTAAAATCGCGAAACTAATGGAGCAAACGTTTTAAAATGTTAAAACTAATGTGGGTAGGCTACAGATGAGGGAGAAGGGGGCAGTAAAAACAGCCCTATAAACACTACGGTACCCTCTCGTTGCCAAAGGGAATGGGAACAGTATAAAGTTAATTAATATATATATATATATATATATATATATATATATATATATATATATATATATATATATATACTGTATATATACTGTATATTCTATGTGTATATTGAGTGGATTAAAAAGTCGGCGTTAACTTAATGGACCTTTAAGCCATAACTATTATAATATTATGGTACAGGTAAAGGCTAGTAATTGGCTGTATACTCATAAACACACACACACACACACACACACACACACACACACACACACACACACACACACACACACACCATTAATATAGAAAACAAATCAAAGTACTACAAAACATGAAAGGAAACTATAGCCTAATTCACTATTACATATGAATCCTCGTAATGCAAATACAATACCGATAACTGGACCGACTGTGTAACTGTATATCGTAGTGCTATTTGAACACGGGATTGATGCAGGCCCGGGCAAGAGATACAACATTGAAAACAGCGCCAAGCAAACATACAGTGCAGAGAAAACGGGTCAACGTAAACACACGGTAATGAAAACGGGCAGAGGTGTGTGTGTGTGTGTGTGTGTGTGTGTGTGTGTGTGTGTGTGTGTGTGTGTGTGTGTGTGTGTGTGTGTGTGTGTGGAGTGGATGTGAACGAATATTTACGACCATATTAATAAAGTGGTGACCAGACCACTGACACACACACGCACGCACCCCCCCCCCCCCCTCCACACACACACACACACACACACACACACACACACAGCCCGTAGCCTAGTAGGTAGAGCTCTCGTCTCACACACGAGGGGTCGGGGGTTCAGTCCCCGGCCGGGCGGAGACAAATTGGGCTTGTCTCCTTTCATGTGTTAGCCTCAGTTTACCTAGCTGTAAATAGGTACCTGGAATAAGTGGACGACGTTGTGACGTCCCATCTGGGGTTGGCAAAAATGGTACAAGGCGAGATGGGTATCATATGGTTCACCTAAGCTGATGGCTACCTAAGCCTTCGGGCGAGACGGTACCGTCTATAGGTAGAATGGTACCATACAGATCCACCCTAAGCCTTCGTTTCCGATGTCGCCAATTGGCTAAAAATACAGACTACACACACATCCACAGCCATTCCAACAGTACATAAAACACTTAACATGCATTTCACGCAATACATTCCCAGTTAAGGAGGCGCGATAATAATGAGCTTAGCTCGCATTGCGTGGATTCCCCTTGACGAACAAGTAACTGAGTAACACATCCAATTTTTCGGTAGAGTTGTAAATATTCTCTTAGTTCTGTGAAATTGTAAATTGGTATTTTTTATATTTAATTTTGTACTCTCCCTTTCTCCCTCCCTCCCTCAGTTATTCATTCTCTCTCTCTCTCTCTCTCTCTCTCTCTCTCTCTCTCTCTCTCTCTCTCTCTCTCTCTCTCTCTCTCTCTCTCTCTCATTCTTCACTCTCACTCACTCTCACTCTCTCACACACACACACTCTCTCTCTCCGAACATTGCCGTAAATAATGAGTTCAGATACTTCTTTTGTTATGAAACTCGCAGAGCAAATTCCAAGGATATTCTTCCAAACTCCACTCCAGCCATTCAGCCTTACAGACATAATTAATTAGCCTTCAGTTCCCTATCAGTATCCACTTTGGCTAATTGGAGTAATTTGATCGACCTTTAGTGTTTGCGTGTCTTTTGTTTGTGTATGTTTTTCTTTCTTTCTCTCTCTGTATGTATGTATGTATGTATGTATGTAATATATATATATATATATATATATATATATTAGTGTAGCCAGGGAGGATATTTTCTTTCAGGCAGGTGAGATTAAAATAATAGGCACAGTTTGCATTATTGAGTATTTTATTGATACTCTCAATTTTTCGTATAGTTTTTCTGGTATTTTCAGGAAGTTGGTAAAGGAGGTTTGCATTCTTGAAGCTATATATATATACAAACATACCAACCTACTTTAAACACCAAGCGGAATACAGCCAGATCCTACCCTCGGCACGCCCGGCCCCCATGATGCCCCCAGGAATGCCCCCTCCACACACGCAGACGAACGACGCAGAGGCCCCGCCCACTCCTGCGTCCGGCAAGCCTACCAGAGCTAGTCTTAGGTTAGCCAACCAGCGTGCAGCTAGCACACAATAATCCCTCTCTTGATCTTGTATCGCCTATATAAACTCGACTTATCACCTTCTAACTTCACTTCCCCTTGATAATGATGGCTGCGCCCATTGAAACGTCGGAACCATTTGCAAACCTCCTTTACCAACTTCCTGAAAATACCAGAAAAACTATACGAAAAATTGAGAGTATCAATAAAAAACTCAATAATGCAAACTGTGCCTATTATTTTA
>CM064555.1:22380663-22398163 GCA_032716605.1 Paralithodes platypus | reverse complement strand
GGTAGTATAATAATAGTGAGCTACCACGCTATCTACACATTACACATTTATAATCCATTATATGTGTTTTACCTGTCTATAATATGCCGGGAGACATTAATTGGTCGGGATTATCACCTTGGGGATTAATGGGAGATTTCCACTTGAGGGAGTTTTTTCTTGACTCCTTTCGCCTTCATGTTTAGCCCCATTGCTTTTCTAATTTTAAGACGTTCGACCCATTATTTTGATGATTTTAAGAACTTTCAACCCATTTCTGTCAATTTTAAGACCTTTCGTGCAATTTAGGTGTCGATTTTATCCTGGCGAGCGATAGCGAGCCTGTAATTTAAGAGGAACCGACTTTCAGCCGGGACATTTTTCTACCGAAAAATGTACAAATTTATCTTGAAAGGGGCTCAAGGGGGTGTAATCTAATCTTAAGCTTGAAAGATATCTAGGGACCAAACTAAATACCTCCCCTTAAACCTGAGACCACGAGACTTCCGTCTGCACCCTTTCAGTTAGCTTGCGACTTTATTATTTCATTAGGCGAATTTATGCAGTTTGGGAAGGACCGGTGGGAAGCAGAGTATTAGTAAAGATAGTTATTAACCTGGTCTGGCAGCTGAATGACAGTTTTGTAAGTCCTACAGTGTACACTCGGATGCCATAAGTCTCTAATCCACTGGTCTGGCAGCTGAATGACAGTTTTGTAAGTCCTACAGTGTACACTCGGATGCCATAAGTCTCTAACCCACTGGTCTGGCAGATGAATGACAGTTTTGTAAGTCCTACAGTGTACATTCGGATGCCATAAGTCTCTAGCCCACTGGTCTGGCAGCTGAATGACAGTTTTGTAAGTCCTACAGTGTACACTCGGATGCCATAAGTCTGTAGCCCACTGGTCTGGCAGCTGAATGACAGTTTTGTAAGTCCTACAGTGTACAATCGGATGCCATAAGTCTCTAGTCCACTGGTCTGGCAGCTGAATGACAGTTTTGTAAGTCCTACAGTGTACAATCGGATGCCATAAGTCTCTAGTCCACTGGTCTGGCAGCTGAATGACAGTTTTGTAAGTCCTACAGTGTACACTCGGATGCCATAAGTCTCTAGCCCACTGGTCTGGCAGCTGAATGACAGTTTTGTAAGTCCTACAGTGTACACTCGGATGCCATAAGTCTCTAGTCCACTGGTCTGGCAGCTGAATGACAGTTTTGTAAGTCCTACAGTGTACACTCGGATGCCATACGTCTCTAGTCCACTGGTCTGGCAGCTGAATGAGTTTTGTAAGTCCTACAGTGTACACTCGGATGCCATAAGTCTCTAGTCCACTGGTCTGGCAGCTGAATGACAGTTTTGTAAGTCCTACAGTGTACACTCGGATGCCATAAGTCTCTAGTCCACTGGTCTGGCAGCTGAATGACAGTTTTGTAAGTCCTACAGTGTACACTCGGATGCCATAAGTCTCTAGTCCACTGGTCTGGCAGCTGAATGACAGTTTTGTAAGTCCTACAGTGTACACTCGGATGCCATAAGTCTCTAGTCCACTGGTCTGGCAGCTGAATGACAGTTTTGTAAGTCCTACAGTGTACACTCGGATGCCATAAGTCTCTAGCCCACTGGTCTGGCAGCTGAATGACAGTTTTGTAAGTCCTACAGTGTACACTCGGATGCCATAAGTATCTAGCCCACTGGTCTGGCAGCTGAATGATAGTTTTGTAAGTCCTACAGTGTACACTCGGATGCCATAAGTCTCTAGTCCACTGGTCTGGCAGCTGAATGACAGTTTTGTAAGTCCTACAGTGTACACTCGGATGCCATAAGTCTCTAGTCCACTGGTCTGGCAGCTGAATGACAGTTTTGTAAGTCCTACAGTGTACACTCGGATGCCATAAGTCTCTAGTCCACTGGTCTGGCAGCTGAATGACAGTTTTGTAAGTCCTACAGTGTACACTCGGATGCCATAAGTCTCTAGTCCACTGGTCTGGCAGCTGAATGACAGTTTTGTAAGTCCTACAGTGTACACTCGGATGCCATAAGTCTCTAGTCCACTGGTCTGGCAGCTGAATGACAGTTTTGTAAGTCCTACAGTGTACCCTCGGATGCCATAAGTCTCTAGTCCACTGGTCTGGCAGCTGAATGACAGTTTTGCAAGTCGTACTGTGTACACTCGGATGCCATAAGTCTCTAGTCCACTGAATGACAGTTTTGTAAGTCCTACAGTGTACACTCGGATGCCATAAGTATCTAGCCCACTGGTCTGGCAGCTGAATGACAGTTTTGTAAGTCCTACAGTGTACACTCGGATGCCATAAGTCTCTAGCCCACTGGTCTGGCAGCTGAATGAGTTTTGTAAGTCCTACAGTGTACACTCGGATGCCATAAGTCTCTAGCCCACTGGTCTGGCAGCTGAATGACAGTTTTGTAAGTCCTACAGTGTACACTCGGATGCCATAAGTCTCTAGCCCACTGGTCTGGCAGCTGAATGACAGTTTTGTAAGTCCTACAGTGTACACTCGGATTCCATAAGTCTCTAGCCCACTGGTCTGGCAGCTGAATGACAGTTTTGCAAGTCCTACAGTGTACACTCGGATGCCATGTCTCTAGCCCACTGGTCTGGCAGCTGAATGACAGTTTTGTAAGTCCTACAGTGTACACTCGGATGCCATAAGTCTCTAGCCCACTGGTCTGGCAGCTGAATGACAGTTTTGTAAGTCCTACAGTGTACACTCGGATGCCATAAGTCTCTAGCCCACTGGTCTGGCAGCTGAATGACAGTTTTGTAAGTCCTACAGTGTACACTCGGATGCCATAAGTCTCTAGCCCACTGGTCTGGCAGCTGAATGAGTTTTGTAAGTCCTACAGTGTACACTCGGATGCCATAAGTCTCTAGTCCACTGGTCTGGCAGCTGAATGACAGTTTTGTAAGTCCTACAGTGTACACTCGGATGCCATAAGTCTAGGGAGGGAGAGAGAGAGAGAGAGAGACCAATTCCAGTGCCACAAAACAACAGACCCATCATCATCATCATCATCAACGTGACGCCAGACCTCGACAATTAATACACTACAAAGCAACAACAACAACAACAACAACAACAGGAAGTCCCAAAAAATAAATGTCAACGTGTGTGTCTGTGTGCTTAGCATCTAGTCTGGCCAAACTATTGTGCAACATTTAGACGATTTCACTCAACTATTGTGCAACATTTAGACGATTTCACTCAACTATTGTGCAACATTTAGACGATTTCACTCAACTATTGTGCAACATTTAGACGATTTCACTCAACTATTGTGCAACATTTAGACGATTTCACTCAACTATTGTGCAACATTTAGACGATTTCACTCAACTATTGTGCAACATTTAGACGATTTCACTCAACTATTGTGCAACATTTAGACGATTTCACTCAACTTGAATGTTTTTACTCTGAATGTAAAATTTGTTTTATTTAATAAGCTCGAGAAAGGAGTCTCAACTTCAGCGGTCTTGGGAAAATATATCATTACCAAACCTTGTTCCTTCGTGTTAAGGGGAGGTTTTTAGTGTGTTTCCTTGACTTCCATCAAGCTTGAAAATACACCCCCTTCACCCCCTTTCAAGCTAAATTTTTACATTTTTCGGTAGAAAAATTTCCCGGCCGAAGGCCGGTTCCTCTTAAATTACAGGCTCGCTATCGCTCGCCAGGAAAAAATCGACACCTAAATGGGACGCAAGGTCTTAAAAGTGACATAAATGGGGTGAAACTTCTTAAAATCGCCAAACTAATGGGGCGAACGTCTTAAAATTTCAAAAGCAATGGGGCTAAACATGAGGGAGAAAGGGGCAAAGAAAAAAATCCCTCAAGTGGAAATCTCCCCTTAATATCGTGCATTAAAGTGTGTTAGGAATGTCAGTACAAAACGTTCCTTCCTTCCATCCATCCTTACTTCCTTCCTTCCTGCCTGTCTACCTTCCTTCCTTCCTGACTGCCTGCATTCCTGCCTTCCTGCCTTGCTTCATTCCTTCTTTCCTGCCTTCCTTCCTTCTTTCCTGCCTTCCTCCCTTCATTCCTGCCTTCCTTCATTCCTTCTTTCCTGCATTCCTTCCTTCCTTCCTTCCTGCCTTCCTGTCTTCCTGCCTGCCTTCCTTCCTTCCTGCCTGCCTGCCTTCCTTCCTTCTTTCCTGCCTTCCTCCCTTCATTCCTTCTTTCCTGCCTGCCTGCCTGCTTTCCTCCCTTCATTCCTTCTTTCCTGCCTTCCTCCCTTCTTTCCTGCCTTCATTCCTTCTTTCCTGCCTTCCTTCCTTCTTTCCTGCCTGCCTGCCTGACTGCCTGCCTGCCTCCCTCCCATCCTTCCTGTACCAACACTGTACTGCTCAACTCTTACTGGCACGATTTGTACTGATCTTTACTGACATGCTCTGTGTCTGTGTGTGTGTGTGTGTGTGTGTGTGTGTGTGTGTGTGTACTGTATGTAATGCAAGTGTGCGTGCGTACATAATTTATCTCTGTGCGTAAAGTGTGTATGTCCCGTTACCCACATTGAGTTACATGTATCGTTGTGATCTTATGCATGAGAATAAAAGAGCACGAATGACCGGCGAGTGTGGTTTCTTGTAACTAATCCGATAAGTCAACCACTACATTAGATACTACACTCGTAATTCAACCTTGCCCATTATATTTCCATGTACAAGATCACGGAGAGGAACAGAACTTATGTGGGCAACTGTACAGTACATTAAAGGGGAGGTTTTTAGTTTGGTCCCTAGATATCCATCAAGCTTAAGATTACACCCCCTTGAGTCCCTTTCAAGATAAATTTGTACATTTTTCGGTAGAAAAATGTCCCGGCTGAAAGCCGGTTCCTCTTCAATAACAGGCTCGCTATCGCTCGCCAGGATAAAATCGACACCTAAATGGCACGAAAGGTCTTAAAATTGACAGAAATGGGTCGAAAGTTCTTAAAATCGTCAAAATAATGGGGCGAACGTCTTAAAATTAGAAAAGCAATGGGGCTAAACATGAGGGAGAAAGGAGTCACGAGAAAAATCCCTCAAGTGGATATCTCCCCTTAATAAATGGTTTCTATATTGTTATATGTATGAACACATAAGAAAGATACATATGGAGTTTATTCAATATCGGAAAGGAATTTAGTGGCACCAAAACATGATAAACCTTTCAACAATACCCATCACACATGGTAAATCAAACATGTAATGCAACCCGAGGCAACATAATAAACCCGCCTTACTTATGTACTCACATATATTACATAGATTAGTGTGGTAGTACTGTAATAAAGTTGGTAGTACCGTAATAGAATTGGTAGTACCGTAATAGATTAGTGTGGTAGTACCGTAATAGACTTGGTAGTACCGTAATAGACTTGGTAGTACCGTAATAGATTAGTGTGGTAGTACCGTAATAGATTAGTGTGGTAGTACCGTAATAGACTTGGTAGTACCGTAATAGATTAGTGTGGTAGTACCGTAATAGATTAGTGTGGTAGTACCGTAATAGATTTGTGTGGTAGTACCGTAATAGACTTGGTAGTACCGTAATAGATTTGTGTGGTAGTACCGTAATAGACTTGGTAGTACCGTAATAGATTAGCGTGGTAGTACCGTAATAGATTAGCGTGGTAGTACCGTAATAGACTTGGTAGTACCGTAATAGATTAGCGTGGTAGTACCGTAATAGACTTGGTAGTACCGTAATAGATTAGCGTGGTAGTACCGTAATAGATTAGCGTGGTAGTACCGTAATAGACTTGGTAGTACCGTAATAGATTAGCGTGGTAGTACCGTAATAGATTTGTGTGGTAGTACCGTAATAGACTTGGTAGTAACGTAATAGAGTTTTCACATTAGCCGTGAGTCAATTTCGGAAAATTGGTTTTAGATTGGATGGCATATTTTCTTGCCCCATATCTTGAAAACAATTATATATAATATTTTTTTTAAATAACCCTTTCAAGATCCGATTACGCATTTCTTGTCTGTTTCCTGGCTTTTATGATACGAGTTTATTCAGATTAGGAAGGGTGTAAGGAAGTCAGAGGGTTAATTGAGTCATTACCCTTATCAAGCCTGTAGCTCCTTCCTAAATTGCATACAATCGTCATAATCTTCAAAGGAGTAGAATGGGTTTTGATGTGTTGTGAAACTGAATATATTATTATTAACCCCATTCTGTAGCGGCGACGTCTTTTTAATTTCATTCTTGCTATATTTAGACGATTGTGTGCAGTTTAAGGGGAGGTATTTAGTTTGTTCCCTAGACCTCCATCAACCTTAAAATTACACCCCCTCGAGTCCCTTTCAAGATAAATTTGTACATTTTTCGGTAGAAAAAATTCCCGGCCGAAGGCCGGTTCCTCTTAAATTACAGGCTCGCTATCGCTTGCCAGGATAAAATAGACACCTGAATTGCACGAAAGGTCTTAATATGGGGTGAAAGTTCTTAAAATCGCTAAACTAATGGGGCAAACGTTTTATAATATCAAAAGCAATGGGGCTAAACATGAGGGAGAAAGGGGTCCAGAAAACAATCCCTCAAGTGGAGATCTCCCCTTCTTAAGTCAGGGGGTGTATTATTAAGCTTGATGGAGGTTTAGCGAGGAAACTAAAAAAAATAAAGTTAATATATAGACCAAAAAAAACAAGCACTACCCCCCCCCTTAATTAACCTTCTGACCCCCCCCCCCCCACCCCCAACACATCCTTCATAATCTGATTGAACTATCCTTTGGTTTAAGGGGAGATATCCACTTGAGGGACTTTTTTCTTTACCCCCTTCTCCCTCATGTTTATCCCCATTGCTTTTGAGATTTTAAGACGTTCGCCCCATTAGTTTGGCAATTTTAAGACCTTTCACCCAATTTATGTCACTTTTAAGACCTTTCGTCCCATTTAGGTGTCAAATTTTTCCTGGCGAGCGATAGCGAGCCTGCAATTTAAGAGGAATCGGCCTTCGGCCGGGACATTTTTCTACCGAAAAATGTACAAATTTATCTTGAAAGGGGGTCAAGGGGGTGTAATTTCAAGCTTGATGGAAGTCTAGGAAACACACTAAAAACCTCCCCTTAAACAAAAGGGAATAAAACTCCTGAAGTAGCTCCTCAAACACTCATACAGTACATGTTTACAGATTACACTCACTCACTCACTCACACTCTCTCTCTCTCTCTCGACTTGGAAAAGGATGTGTGTGTTCTGATTAGCAGTGACCTAAAGTTTTCCAAGAAGTGCATTGAAGTAGAGAAGAAAGCTCAGATATTATTGGGCTATATTAAGAGGCAATTTAAGTATAGAAATAAAGAAATGGTCATCACACTTTACAACGCTCTGATACTTCCTCTCCTGGAGTATGCTGTTTAATTTTGTTCTCCAGCATTTATAAAAGATATAGATCGACTGGAAAGAATACAAGCTAGGGCTACAAAGCTTATGCCATCGATTAGAAGACTGAGCTATGAGGACTGGTTGAGAACTCTTGATCTCTTTCCGTTGGAAACAAGCAGACTACGAGGTCAGCTCATGGAAGTTGTTAAACTATTTAATGGGCTTGACAATGTGGATTATAGCAAAATATTTAGCTTCATTATGAATACAATCCGCAACCATGGCTGAAAGTTAGAATTGAAAAGGTTCAGCACTAATATTTGTGGAAACCTTTTCACGTATAAGATCTGGAACACAATTCCCTCAGAAGTTGTGAGCAGTTCTTCAGTAGAGCAGTGAAAGAAGAGAGTAGATAGTATTTTGCACACTCTGTAATGAGTGTATTGCACTAAACAATATCTCTCCTTCCACTTCGAATATCTCCCCTGAATGGACCGCAAGGATTTTGAGATACTAGTTATTCCTTGTAACACTCTCTCTCTTCCACAACAGCCTCACCAGCCACTCTGTTGCAACACACACACACACACACACGTCCCGGATCAGAGAGTCACGCTTGGTAGCTCTGTGGGAATGGTTGATGCTTTGTGTGTGTGTGTGTGGGGGGGGGGGGGGGGGGGGGGGGGGTTTGGAGGTAGGGGGAGGGTGGTGATGAGAGAGAAGGGGAGGGGGGTGGGGGGGGGGGGGTATTATAATAGAGGGGTAGGGATGAAGCCGGATATGTGCCAGTATGATCCGTTCCTAACAATACGGATGATATGGATTACACTGATGGACACGTTAACTCTCTCCGTAACAGTCCATGGGCCGCACTCAGATATTTCACGACGAATCAAAGGAATACAAAGGACTTACAAACTGCAATAGACCCATTGGTCCTTACGGGGCAGTTTGGATATCTACACTACTAAGCTACTAACTAGTAGGTAGATAAAAGGATAATAAAGCAGAAGGCTCCTCCCCACCCACCACTCCCTCCAGCGTACCCTGGCGTTGAAACAAACAAACCAAAACAATAACATCCTGCCAAATAATAACATCCTGCCCAATAATAACATCCCGCCAAATAATAACATCCTGCCAAATAATAACATCCTGCCAAATAATAACATCCTGCCAAATAATAACATCCTGCCAAATAATAACATCCTGCCAAATAATAACATCCTGCCAAATAATAACATCCTGCCAAACAATAACATCCTGCCAAATAATAACATCCTGCCAAATAATAACATCCTGCCAAATAATAACATCCTGCCCAATAATAACATCCTGCCCAATAATAACATCCTGCCAAATATTAACATCCTGCCAAATAATAACATCCTGCCAAATATTAACATCCTGCCAAATAATAACATCCTGCCAAATAATAACATCCTGCCAAATAATAACATCCTGCCCAATAATAACATCCTGCCCAATAATAACATCCTGCCAAATATTAACATCCTGCCAAATAATAACATCCTGCCAAATAATAACATCCTGCCAAATAATAACATCCTGCCAAATTATTCCCCCACATTAGGGCTCCAGGTGTTCTCCCTTTGTGCTGCAAGTTCTGCTTAAGGGGGTAGTACTCGCTTTTTATGGACCCCCTTCTCTCTCATTTTTAGCATATTAGTTTTGAGATTTTAAGACGTTCGTTCAATTAGTTCGGCGATTTTGAGACCTTTCGCCTTATTTTTGTGTCAATATTAAGACCTTTCGTGCCATTTAGGTGTCGATTGTTTCGTGGCAAGCGATAGCGAGCCTGTAATTTTAGAAGGAACCAGCCTTCGGTAGAAAAATGTAAAAATTTATCTTGAAAGGGGGTGTAGAGGGTGTTTTTCTAAGCTTGATGGAAGTCTTGCGAGGAACCTCAAAAATATATACATGAATAAATAAATACATAGGCCATAAACCAAGAACTAGCCCCGTAAGTCTTCAACACCATATAAGGAATACCAAAAGATATATGTCAAATGTATATAGCTGTATATAGCTGTCTAAATAGTGTGTGGTTGTAAATATATTGTATTGAGTATTGTTCACATGTGTGGGGAGGTTCCTCTCACACACCACTTTCCTAGACAAGGTTGAAAGGAAGGCCTTTCGTATCATTAACTCCCGTCCACTCACCAACTCTCTGCAATCTCTCTCTCTCCGCCGCAATGTTGCATCTCTCTCGCTATTCTATCGCTACTATAATAATCAGTGTTCCTCAGAGCTATCCCAGTGCATACCACCTCCTTTACGTAGGGCACGTGGTACCCGTCTTGCAACTCAATCTCACCCCTACTCTGTGCAACTCTCCAACCCAAGAGTGAAACGTTACTCTCAAATTTTCTTCTACTCAACAGCTGAGCTCTGGAACTCTCTCCCAGAATCAGTCTTTCCCGCTTCCTATGACTTAAATTGCTTCAAACTCCGTGTGTCCAGGCATTTTGGCTCGAACGTCCCTTGATTTTGGCCCTGTCACTCTTTCAACTATGGGGGAGGCACTCGCTATAGGCAGTTATGCCTTTTGCCTCCCTCAATCACATAGAAAAAAAAATATGGAGAGAGAGAGAGAGAGAGGTTTTTGCAGTTTTCATGACGACCTATATCCAGGAACGTACGTACGTACGTGTGTGTGTGTGTGTGTGTGTGTGTGTGTGTGTGTGTGTGTGTGTGTGTGTGTGTGTGTGTGTGTTCCCCGCCAACGATTGTACACAAACACACACACATACACACACACACACACACACACACACACAAATAGGTCGTGATGAAAACCAGGAACTTTTACAAACATTTTCATCAACAGCGACACATTTCCACCAAGACTTGCCAACATGCGCAGGGGAGGCTTCAACAACAACAACAACAACAACAACACACACACAGTCACACACACACACACACACACACACAGTCACACATACACACTTGGTCCTTTTCTTTGTACTATTCCCCCTTTTCTCTCCATTTTAGCCCCATCAGTTTTGACATTTTAATACGTTCGCCACATTAGTTTGGCATTTTTAGGACCTGTTGTGCCATTTTGGTGTCGATTTCCCCGTCGAGCGATAGCGAGCTTGCAATTTTGGAGGAACTAGCCTTTGGCCGCGGCATTTTTCTATCGAAAAATTCTTCCCTTAAAATATATTGTTAGACGAATATTCCCATGTTAAGTCATTGGAAGAAATGGACAATAAAACAATAGGCTTGAAGGCGAGATATATTTTTTTGTTTTATTATTATTATTATTATTATTATTATTATTATTATTATTATTAATATAATTGCTGGCTCACTATCACTCGTCAAGAACAAATCGACACATAAATAGCACGAAAGATCATAACATTGATAAAGAAATGGGGCCAAAAGTCTTAAAATAACCAAAGTGATGGGGGCGAACGTTTTCAAATCTCAAAACTAATGGGGTTAAACATGAGGGAGAAAGGGGTCCCAAAAAAAAAGAAAAAAAAGAAAAGGCAACAAAAGCATGATAAAGGTTATTAAGGGAAGGTACTTAGTTTGTTCCCTAAACCTCCATCAAGCTTAAAATTACACCCCCTTGAGTCCCTTTCAAGATAAATTTGTACATTTTTCGGTAGAAAAATGTCCCGGCCGAAGGACGGTTCCTCTTAAATTACAGGCTCGCTATCGCTCGCCAGGATAAAATCGACACCTAAATGGCACAAATGGTCTTAAAATTGACGGAAATGGGGCGAAAGTTCTTAAAATCGCCAAAATAATGGGGCAAACGTCTTAAAATCTCAAAAGCAATGGGGCTAAACATGAGGGAGAAAGGGGCCAAGAAAATAATCCCTCAAGTGGATATCTCCCCTTAAGAGTGACCTTGGAGGAGAGAGAGAGAATGGCGTGAAGGGGAGAGATATATACAATAAATATACTAGGACGGAGGGGTGCTGACGGGAGACGGCCTTACAAATACCACTATTGGAAGAAGTAATGGGACGAAGGATGGAAACACACTTACACACACACATACACACTCACAAAGCCATACAAATGCCACACACTATTGGAAGAAGTAATGGGACGAAGGATGTAAACACACTTACACACACATACCCACATACACACACAGCCATACAAATGCCACACACTAATGGAAGTAGCAATGGGATGAAGGATGTAAACACACATGCATACACACACACACACACACACACACAAACAAGCAAATAGACACATACGAAAACAAAACAAAATAGAGCAATGATGGATGGGTCAATTAGAATTAGCGGAAAATAAGAACGTTGATAAAGGAAATAAAAGAGAAAATCGAGAGAGAGGTAGGTAAAACTGCAATAATAACAATGAATGGGAAGAAGCAAGAAGGTGAAGCAGAAATATGAGTGGAAGATCAGAACATTGATGAAGGAAAAACAAAACCAAATTTGAGGACAAACTAGGGAAAAGTGCAATAACAACGCAACGAATGGGAAGAAGGTTAATACAAATTAGTGGACAATAAGAAAATTGATAAAGGCAATACAGATGTAATAGAGGGAAAGCTAGGGGAAAATGCAATAATAAAAGAACGAATGACAAGAAGAACGAAAATGAAGAAGAATGATGTGTGGAAGATAAGAACATTGATAAAAGGAAAAACAAAAGAAAAGTGAGGACAAACTAGGGAAAATGTGCAATAAAACGTAACGAATGGGATGAGACAAGAAGGAGGAGAAATAAAGGAAGAATAGAATAGCAGGATGAACGAAGATCAGGGCCCAAGACTCCGCAAAACAAATAAAAGGCCACTGGTGAAATAACGGAGAAAGAAGATGGAAGACCAAACACGCGAGAGGAATTGGAGAGAGAGAGACAGAGAGAGAGAGCGAGTAATGATCAGTATTAGATGATTGGAAGTTGGAAGTTAAATAAAGATACATATACTGTATATATATATATATATATATATATATATATATATATATATATATATATATATATATATATATATATATATATCTATATATATATATATATATATAATATATATATATATATATATATATATATATATATTATATATATATATATATATATAATATAAATACGCCAATGCTCTTGACCACTATCTCCATAACTAAAATATGAGTTTTGTCAAATACCCTTCACAAATAACAAAACACTGCTCAAACAAAGTTGGGGAGAATGTAAACAGAGACATAGTGGTGAACCTGACCAATATCTCCACCATCTTGGTACCTAGCGCCGCGCCGGGACAATCAACACACTTACGACCTCCAATTTTCCTACGACCGTCACATTTAGGCAACTGACGTCCCTAATTATCGCGTCAACAACACTCGGAACATAACATAATGGCAGTGTTACGTGACCAATTTTCCCGCCAATTTTGTTCGAGCAATTGTAGTCTGGCAAGTTTTCTCACAATTCAACCACTTAAGGGGAGATTTCCACCTGGAGTTTTTTTTTCTGGACCCCTTTCTCCCTCATGTTTAGCCCCATTGTTTTTGATATTATAAAACGTTTGCCCCATTAGTTTAGCGATTTTAAGAACTTTCACCCCATATTAAGACCTTTCGTGCAATTCAGGTGTCTATTTTATCCTGGCGAGCGATAGCGAGCCTGTAATTTAAGAGGAACCGGCCTTCGGCCAGGACATTTTTCTACCGAAAAATGTACACATTTATCTTGAAAGGGACTCAAGGGGGTGTAATTTTAAGCTTGATGGAGGTCTAGGAAACAAACTAAATACCTTCCCTCAACATAATCTACATTCAGTTTAGTTTCCGATCCCAATACGAAAGAGGCCGGAGGTATTGCGGAAAAAAAGTGTTCTTCGTAAATTGACAGAACACTGCTCGTGTGACACCAATTTAGCTGAGTATTAAGTATATAGGTGTTTAATTATTGTTAGTATGATAAAGTTGTGACGTTGAACACTTAATAAGGGGTTTCATTATAAACCATAAGTCTCAGCCAACGTGATAACTTTATGATAGACTTGGAATATCCGGCTCCTGATTTACATAATATTCCAATAATTCACAACACGTATGTACATCGAACCCAACCAATCACATCCCCCTTCACCCCCACACACGCAACACAACCTCCCTCATGACCACCCCCACACACGCAACACAACCTCCCTCATGACCACCCCCACACACGCAACACAACCTCCCTCATGACCACCCCCACACACGCAACACAACCTCCCTCATGACCACCCCCACACACGCAACACAACCTCCCTCATGACCACCCCCACACACGCAACACAACTTCCCTCATGACCACCCCCACACGCAACACAACCTCCTCATGACCACCCCCACACACGCAACACAACCTCCCTCATGACCACCCCCACACACGCAACACAACCTCCCTCATGACCACCCCCACACACGCAACACAACCTCCCTCATGACGACCCCCACACACGCAACACAACCTCCATCATGACCACCCCCACACACGCAACACAACCTCCCTCATGACGACCCCCACACACGCAACACAACCTCCATCATGACCACCCCCACACACGCAACACAACCTCCCTCATGACGACCCCCACACACGCAACACAACCTCCATCATGACCACCCCCACACACGCAACACAACCTCCCTCATGACCACCCCCACACACGCAACACAACCTCCCTCATGACCACCCCCACACGCAACACAACCTCCCTCATGACCACCCCCACACACGCAACACAACCTCCCTCATGAGCACCCCCACACACGCAACACAACCTCCCTCATGACCACCCCCACACACGCAACACAACCTCCCTCATGACCACCCCCACACACGCAACACAACCTCCCTCATGACCACCCCCACACACGCAACACAACCTCCCTCATGAGCACCCCCACACACGCAACACAACCTCCCTCATGACCACCCCACACACGCAACACAACCTCCCTCATGACCACCCCCACACACGCAACACAACCTCCCTCATGACCACTTAACTCGTAATATACAACATCAAACAAACACCACTAATCAAAACACTGTGTTCTTTATCCCCACCTCTTATCTCCTTCACACACACACACACACACACACCTAACAAACATCAAACACACAGACCACTAACCCAAACACCGTGTGCTTTGTGTCCACACACACACACACACCACACACACACACACACACCTAACAAACATCAAACACACAGACCACTAATCCAAACACCGTGTGCTTTGTGTCCCTCCACACACACACAACAGCCACACACTACACACACACCACCGACACCATCAAACACACAGACCACTAACCCAAACACCGTGTGCTTTGTGTCCTCCACACACACACACACACACACACCTAACAACCATCAAACACACAGACCACTAACCCAAACACCGTGTGCTTTGTGTCCTCCACACACACACACACACACACACACACACACACACACACCTAACAACCATCAAACACACAGACCACTAACCCAAACACCGTGTGCTTTGTGTCCTCCACACACACACACACACACACACACCTAACAAACATCAAACACACACCACACTAACCCAAACACCGTGTGCTTTGTGTCCTCCTCTTTGTCCCCTTCACGTAATTTGCATCATAAAGGTTGAATGAATTATAACCACACTCCCACTCACCATCACTATCATTATCATAACACTCTTCACACAAATGTTGGGAGGTGGATTTAATACGTGAATATGCTGAGCTTAAGGGGAGATGGGCCGGTTTTCTGGACCACTTTCTCCCTCATGTTTAGCCCCATTAGTTTACAGATGTTAAGATGTTTGCCCCATTAGTTAGTGGATTTTAAGACCTTTCGCTCCATTTCGTCGTCAATATTTAGACTTTTCGTGCTATTTACAGTAGGTGTCGATATTTTCCCCTGGCGAACGATAGTGAGCCTGTAATGTTGGAAGAACCGGTCTTCGGCCGGCACATTTTTCTACCGAAAAATGTAAAAATTAATCTAGAAGGGGGATTTAATGGATGTTTATTTTATTTTTTTTTTGGTTGATGGAGGTCTAGAGAGGAAACTAAAAAAACTAATGAATACATGCAAAAAGCTCCGAAAAAGTGAACCAATCCCCTTTAACCCATACAGTACCGGTGGCGTCATTGTCTTTATATCGTGGCAGCTAACAGACGATTTTTATTCAGCTTAGGAAGGACCTCTAGCAATAATAAGGCTTGGAACTATCTCAACCAACCCTTTATAGCTAGCGCAGATCCTTCCTAAGCTGCATAATATCATTTACTTATAGCTAGAATAACAGACAACACACGTCGCTGGTATTCAAAGGGTTAATTATCCTATGTACCGGTAACGATGCATGAGTGGAGCGCATGGTATTGTTTGAAGTCCTGTCTCTCTCTCTCTCTCTCTCTCTCTCTCTCTCTCTCTCTCTCTCTCTCTCTCTCTCTCTCTCTCTCTCTCTCTCTCTCTCTCTCTGTGTGTGTGTGTGTGTGTGTGTTGAGATCAGTCTGGCTCCGTATCGTCTAGAAAACTAATTAAATTTGACCAAACTAAGTGAGCACCAACATTTAGTATATATATATATATATATATATATATATATATATATATATATATATATATATATATATATATATATATATATATTCTTTTTAGTTTCCTTACTAGACCTCCATCAAGCTTCACTAAAACACGCCCTAGACGCCTCTTCCAGATCAATTTGTACATTTGTCGGTAGAAGAATGTCCCGACCGATGGTCGGTTCCTCCTAAAACTTCAGGCTTGCTATCGCTAGCCAGGAAAAAAAAAAAAAACTAAATGGCATGAAAGGTCCAAATATTGAAAAATAAATGGGGTGAAAGGTCTTAAAATCGCCAAACTAATGGAGCGAACGCCTTAAAATGTCAAAACTAATGGGGCTAAACAGAGGGAGAAGGGGTGCCAGAGAAGCCAACCATTAAACAATACTGGAATGTTGTGGAGGAGGTCATTGGCCGGTCACATCCTCTTGTTAATTAACCCTCTCCGACATATGACGCGATTTTGAGCATATTGGGGATACTTTAAAGCATTTGTTACCATCAGGGATATATAGAAACCGTTAGTTTAGTTACTTCAACCTCTGCAGTTGTCTGAGTTAGCTGTGGGCAGAAAACTAATTTTGGAGAGGTAATTATAAGAGTGAGATAACTCTATTTCTTATTGCTAATCTGGCAACCTCTGCGTCATAAATGCGTGAAAGGGTTAAGGGGACCCACCTCGCTTTTTTCTCTTTCGCTCCCTCTCTCTGTGGCTTTTATCCATTCGGCCCCATTCAGCCTACTGTTTTAAAACGTTTACCCCCATCCAGGTGTCAATATTTTCCTGGCGAGCGGTAGCAAGCCGGCATATATATATATATTTGTTTTGACAGCAAGCTAAATTTGTAAATTTTTCGCTGGAAAAATGTCTCCGGCGAAGCCGGATTTCTCCATACACTGCTGGCTCGATATCGCTCGCCAGGAAGAAATCGACACCTGGATGGGGATAAACGTCTTAATATTATTTTTATTAATCTCACCACCACACCCCCAATGAAATTAATTAAAGTATATATGATCCACCGGGATTCGAACCCGGGTTATCACACACATATTTTTGCCACCTTAACCATTACACCACCAGGACGGTTAAAGGTTTATGCACACGCCTACGACTTATTATCCATTCTCGAATACTGGATATTAATCTAATCATGTTCATATTCCCAAACAGTTGACTGAATGGGGCCGAATGGATACAAGCCAGAGAAAGAGAGAAAAGGTGATAAAGATAAAAAGAAGCCGGTGACACCCCCGTAGTATTGCAATGTTCGTCGGATATTAATACCTGGGATGAATACAGTTACCCTACTTGTTGAATTATGGTTATTATTAATCACTCTCTCTCTCTCTCTCTCTCTCTTTGCTAGCCTTTCCTTCCACTGTCACTTACTCTCGGGTTAGCTATCTCTACTAGAATTAAGTCCTGACCACCTCGCTGAGATCGTAAGGTCTGTGTGGTCAGTGTATTTAAGTAAATGTATGTAAATCCCTCTTTTCCTCTCCCTCCCTGTCTCTCTCTCTCTCTGTCTCTCTCTCTCTGTTTCTCTCTCTCTCTCTGTTTCT
>CM064555.1:22365663-22378163 GCA_032716605.1 Paralithodes platypus | reverse complement strand
AATACATACATCGATCGTAATTAGTATTTGAGCTTGCTTATTACTGAATACAATACATACATCGATCGTAATTAGTAGTTGAGCTTGCTTATTACTGGATACAATACATACATCGATCGTAATTAGTATTTGAGCTTGCTTATTACTGAATACAATACATACATCGATCGTAATTAGTAGTTGAGCTTGCTTATTACTGAATACAATACATACATCGATCGTAATTAGTAGTTGAGCTTGCTTATTACTGGATACAATACATACATCGATCGTAATTAGTATTTGAGCTTGCTTATTACTGAATACAATACATACATCGATCGTAATTAGTAGTTGAGCTTGCTTATTACTGGATACAATACATACATCGATCGTAATTAGTAGTTGAGCTTGCTTATTACTGAATACAATACATACATCGATCGTAATTAGTATTTGAGCTTGCTTATTACTGAATACAATACATACATCGATCGTAATTAGTAGTTGAGCTTGCTTATTACTGGATACAATACATACATCGATCGTAATTAGTAGTTGAGCTTCCTTATTACTGGATACAATACATACATCGATCGTAATTAGTAGTTGAGCTTCCTTATTACTGGATACAGTAATATTAACTATTGGAAAACATTTATCTAGGTACAAAGGAGTACAAAGGAAATCAAGCAACAACAGATCTAGTGACCCTTCTAGGTTGCTTGTCCTCCAAAACACTGAGGATCAAGTGTCAAGGTAACTTGCAGATGACAATTTCAACTCACTGGGGAAGGAAAAGCCAATGACCTCGTAGAGTTAAGGGGAGATTTCCACTTGAGGTATTTTTTTCCTTACCTCTTTCTCCCTTATGTTTAGCCCCATTGCTTTTGAAATTATAAGACGTTCGCCCTATTAGTTTGGCGATTTTAAGAATTGTCACCCCATTTATGTCACTTTTAAGACCTGTCGTCCCATTTAGGTGTCGATTTTTTCCTGGCGAGCGATAGCGAGCCTGTAATTTAAGAGCAACCGGCCTCCGGCCGGGACATTTTTCTACCGAAAAATGTACAAATTTATCTTGAAAGGGGGTCTAGGGGGGGTAATTTTAAGCTTGATGAAAACGTAGGGAACAAACTAAATACCTCCCCTTAATAACAAAGAGCGTCAGTCGTATAATAATATAATATATTATGAAATATGTATATTGTACTGTATAAATTATGGCTTTTTTCTTTTTTACTATTTCTGAAAGCTCAGTAAACAAATTGCATGTATTTTTATGTGGCAATTATAGTTAATATTATTATTATTATTATTATTATTATTATTATTATTATTATTATTATTTTAAACCAGCAGCTTATAATGTTACCGGTGATGCTTCAATGACCCCATGTAATATCAACTACCACTGCCCCCTCAATAACACACTTAAACACACACACACATACATACACACCACACACACACCATGTGTGTGTGTGTGTGTGTGTGTGTGTGTGTGTGTGTGTGTGTGTGTGTGTGTGTGTGTGTGTGGGTTTGTGTGTGTGTGTGTGTGTGTGTGTGTGTGTGTGTGTGTGTGTGTGTGTGTGTGTGTGTGTGTGTGTGTGTGTGTGTGTGTGTGTGTGTGTGTGTGTGTGTGCCGGATATACTGTATATGAATACCAAACACAAAGTTGACAAGTTAAACAAAACAGGCATAAAAGGACATCTTAAAAATAACAGACACAATAAAAACCTGCTAACAAACTGAAAGCTTCTGAAAGAGACCAAAGAAAAAACGAGAGGGAAAAATAACAAAAACACAGCAAAAAGAACACAAAAAGAAAGAAAGACAAAATATGTTTTTACGGGCAGATTATTAAATTAGTTCCCCCTCTCACAACTCACAGAAAACGTGTGTCGTGTTGCCTGCAATTTTTGGGAAGAAAACTGGGTATTGGATTAGAACGTTTTTAATCTCTCTCTCTCTCTCTCTCTCTCTTTCTTTCTTTCTTAAGTGGAAATAAAAAAAATATTATTATTATTCTCTCTCTCTATCTCTCTCTCAAGGGGTGGAATAGAGGGAAGAAATGGAAGGAGGAGGAAGAGAAAAGGGGGAAGGAAGGGAGAGGGGGTAGGGGGTAAGGAGGATGTAAGATAGAAAGGGGAAACGGGAAGTATGGAGGGAAGGGAGGAAGGGTAGAGGGGGAGGAGGGTGAAGAGGAGTATGGAGGTAAAGACATGAGAGGAGAGAGAGCGAGAGAGAGAGAGAGAGAGAGAGAGAGAGAGAGAGAGAGAGAGAGAGATGGAAGAACAGGAAGGATGGGATCATGGGGAAGAGAGGAGTGAAGGGTGGGGGGCGGGGGAGGAAGGGAAGGAAAGGGAGAAACGGAAGGAGGGAAAGATAGGAGTGAAGGGGAAAGGGGAAGAAGAAGGAAGGATAAAGGGGGGGGGGGGAAGGAAGGGAAGGAGAGGCAGAGAAGGGTGAAGATAAAGGGGAAGAAGGAAGGGAAGGAGAGGTAGAAATTATAACAAAGTAGAAAGTGTATTGTAAACATAGTGATGGTCTCCGTGTCAATGAAAACAAAAGCAAAGATATAATTCTATTCGATAACTGGATATAAAATCGTGGTCACGTACTTAACCTTTAACTGTCTTGATGGTGTAATGGTTAGAGTGTTTAAGATCTGTATGTGTTAACCCAGGTTCGAACCCCGGGAGGATCACATGCTTTCATTAAATTCATTGGTAGGTGTTTGGTGTTGGGAGTGAAATAAATAAATTAGATTATGAATATATCATAACCATAGATAATAAGATGGTTACTTACTTTCCCGAGATGTATTGGATTGTAATGAACTGCTGTAAACTCACAACATACCTGAAAATGAAGGAACACAATACTTAGGTCATATTCCGTGCGTAAATTTATGAGATATCTTGCGAACATACAAACCAGCATAGGACTTGCATACTGATAATACCAATTGACCACTTGCGAGTTTCAGGCTATACGGAAGTTGGAGCTGTAAACATCGATATAAAAACAGATATCCAGTAATGTTGTAGGTTTCTGAAGGATAGAAAGTATGATTAATTTAATTTAATGGGCTTATAAATGCACTACAACCGTATCTTAGCTGGTAATTCTGCTAAATAACGATGTCTACAGCTCCAACTTCCTTATAGCCTGAAACTCGCAAGTGGTCAATGGCAAAAGTGATATAGGAATGTAGATTGGCCCCCGAAGAATGATATACCAAGGAGATCATGACAACTTTAGGAGGTGTTTTGGAGGTTCTGGACTCCCTTCTCCCTCGTGTTGTTGACCCATTTGTTATAACATTTTAAGAAGTTCACCCCATTAGGCTAGTTTGACGATTTTAAGACTTTTCGCCTAATATTTTTTCCAAACTTAAGACCTTTCGTGTAATTTAGGTGTTGAATTTTTTTACTGGCGAGCGATAGCTAGTCTGTAATTTAATATAATATATAGTACATGTATTATAGTATGCTTATTAATTTTAACCATTACACCATCAAGACAGTGTGTATATATATATATATATATAATTATTTTCATGAACATTGTCAATAAGAAGGTGGAAGCGAGGACCACGTAAGAGAGAGTTAGCAAGGGAGTCACTCTTCATTGGCGGGCACAAAACTAAGAGGGTTATAACGATATTTGGCAAGTGGGTGTGTGGGCGTGATGGAGGAGCTGGGGGGAGAGGAGGAGGAGGAGGAGGAGGAGGAGGAGGAGGAGGAGGATGTAAAGAAGGAGATGGAAAAGGAGGAGGAGGAGGACAAAGTAAGAGGAGAAGTAGAACAGTGTGAGAGGCTGTGAAATATGAGTAAACATGGAAGAGGTGGAATAGTAGACAATGGGAGAGGCAGAGAGGTGGAGCAAGGGAAGTGGAAAGCCTCGGAAGATTATGAAACAAATGAAAATATGGCTATGGTGGTGGAAGCAAGAGAAGAGAACCTGGTATAAAGCGAACACTATAAAAAATATAAGAAACAAACATTAGCATATAAGTATCCAAGTCCAGCGCCCTACACGTTATAAATCGAGATCCATGTAGAGGAGTGGTAGAAGAGGCAATGTCGGTGTGGTATTGTATAAGGAGTGGGGTGTGGAAAAGATTGAAAGGTGGATAAGGAACAAGAGAAGGAGGTGGAAGAGGAGATGAAGTAAACAAAGAAGGAATAAGAAAAGAAGAAGAAGGAGGAGGAAGAGGAGATGAAGTAAACAAAGAAGGAATAAGAAAAGAAGAAGAAGGAGGAGGAAGAGGAGATGAAGTAAACAAAGAAGGAATAAGAATAAGAAGAGAAGGAGGAGGAAGAGGAGATGGAGTAACAAAGAAGGAATAAGAAAAGAAGAAGAAGGAGGAGGAAGAGGAGATGAAAGTAAACAAAGCAGGAATAAGAAAAGAAGAAGGAGGAAAAAGAAGAAGAGGAGGAGGAAGAGAGATGAAGGAAACGAAGAAGGAATAAGATAAGAAGAAGAAGGAGGAGGAAGAGGAGATGAAGTAAACAAAGAAGGAATAAGAAAAGAAGAAGAAGGAGAAAGAGGAGATGAAGTAAATGAAGAAGGAATAAGAAAAGAAGAAGGAGAAAGAGGAGATGAAGTAAATGAAGAAGGAATAAAAGAAGGAGATGAAGTAATAAGAGAAGGAGAAGAGGATGGAGAAGAAGGAGGAAGATGAAGAAGTAATAGGAGAGATATTGGAGTAAAAGTCAATTTGCTGTGTGAGAGAGAGAGAGAGAGAGAGAGAGAGAGAGAGAGAGAGAGAGAGAGAGAGAGAGAGAGAGAGAGAGAGAGAGAGAGAGAGAGAGAGAGAGAGAGAGAGAGAGAGAACAAATAAAGTGAAGCAATGTACCGTCACACATTTAATAACCGAAAGAGATCATAAAGACGGACAAAATTAAAAGGAATAATTGGGTGTACATAAATAGAAAATATGGGAAAATTAAAAAGGTGATGGTTTGACAGGCAATATTTCACTAAAAAGTCTTTATGATTATTTTGATGTGTATGAGTATGTTTGTGAGTACGCGTGTGTGTGCGTACTGTGTGTGTGTGTGTGTGTGTGTATGGATGTTTTGAGTGTGTGTGTGTAATTATGTGTGTGTGTGTGTGTGTGTACATTTAAGTATTTGATATTATGTGCCTTAAATTACAGCAGCAAACTAACTTACCGACACTAAATCTATAATTGTTCATTAAATTTACCATCACAAACTATTTAGAGCCGTTATCAAGGCAGGTCCACTTTAATGAGTTTAGTTGGTGTCTTAAACTTTCACATAATGGTCCAAACTTAATCCAATTTCAATTAAGGTACAGCAGTGAGTACACACATACACATACGCTTACACACACACAAATATATACACACACAAACATAAATATACACACAAACATAAGTACACACACACACACTTAACATAAATACACACATACACTCACAAAAATAAATATACGCTCACAGACGACACACACACACACACACACATACACCAACAACAACAACAACAACAACAACAACATCAACTCTCACCCTCCCATGTTTCCCCCTTTCCCCTCATCCCCCATTTTCCACTCTCTCCAAACCTCTCCTTCCCCTCCCTTAAGGGGAGGTATTTAGTTTGTTCCCTAGACCTCCATCAACCTTAAAATTACACCCCCTCGAGTCCCTTTCAAGATAAATTTGTAAAATTTTCGGTAAATTTCCCGGCCGAAGGCCGGTTCCTCTTAAATTACAGGCTCGCTATCGCTCGCCAGGATAAAATAGACACCTGAATTGCACGAAAGGTCTTAATATGGGGTGAAAGTTCTTAAACTCGCTAAACTAATGGGGCAAACGTTTTATAATATCAAAAGCAATGGGGCTAAACATGAGGGAGAAAGGGGTCAAGAAAAAAAATCCTCAAGTGGAGACCTCCCCTTAACCCCACTCCCCTCCCCTAACTTTGTCCCATCCCAGTCCTATTCCCTTTTGGCCCGTCATACTGATAGAGGGTGGAGTATAGAGCACAATAGAGACGATATTATAGAAGCTTAACTGCGACAATCCAGGTATCGGTGGATTGGATTAGAACATACATTTCCTGCATACGGAAACACGGAAACGCAAATACACACATACACACACACACACACACACACACACACCTGTAGGTCCTGTAGGTAGTAGTTGCAGGCAGTGTTGTCCGCCCGTGGTCACGCTGATGCGCCACCACTAGTACACTCCATCTGCCCGTCTCTGCGCCAGCTGGTCCATGATGCTGTTGCTAGCGGCGCGTGTATATTTATATATACACACATAAATCACACACACACACACACACACAAACACAGACACATGCTAACTGGGAACTTTAAACATTTCAGTATATCATCCATACACTAATGATTAAACAGTCTATTTAAGGGAGTAATGGGTTTTTTATTTTTTTATTTTTTTATTTTTTTTTTCTATTTGCAGATTAATTCATTTTTATATTCATAGTTTCCTCGCTAGGCCTCCATCAACCTTAAACAAAATACCCCCTAGACCCCCCTTCAAGATAAATTTTGTAAATTTTTCGGTAGAATGGCACGAAAGGACTTAAAATTGACAATGAAATGGGGCGAAAGGTCTTTAAATCGCTAAACTAATGGGGAGAACGTCTTAAAATCTGAACAATAATGGCACTAAACATGAGGGAGAATGGGGCCAGAAAAACGAAGGATCTCCCCCTTAATATAAACCCCAATGGTATCATTCCTACACAACGTAATCAGCACCTGTTATAACACCTGGCCTGTGCTGTGAATATACCTGTCATTGTTGGTAATTACCAGTGAACAAATGACCCGTCCGGTAATTGATGACAACCAACACTGTATATTAATGACAGGAATAACAATATATTATATATATATATATATTCGGCGTTTGTCACGAATCGCTAGGTCAAATTGCCTGGGAGGATGTCGTGATTAAAACACACACACACACGCGCGCGCGTGGGGGGGGGGAGGGGGGGTAGATAGACAGACAGACATACAGAGAGAGAGAGAGTGAGAGAGAGAGAGCGAGAGCGAGAAAGAGAGAAGCTGTGTTCGTGTATATGTATATTTATGAAGGTCTATGAACTAACTCGTGGAAATATAAATCCCAGTTGGTTATGAGAGTGGGACTTTGTAATGTTCACTATATAATGTGTGTGTGTGTGTGTGTGTGTGTGTGTGTTTGAGAGAGAGAAAGAAGAGAGAGAGATGGTGTGTATGTGTGTGTGAGAGATAAATTATTGTGTGTGTGTGTATGTATGTGTGTGTGTGTGTGTGTGTGTGTGTGTGTGAGAGAGAGAGAGTAGTGATGTGTGTGTGTGTGTGTGTGAGAGAGAGAGAGAGTAGTGATGTGTGTGTGTGTGTGTGAGAGAGAGAGAGAGTAGTGGTGTGTGTGTGTGTGTGCGAGAGATAGAGAGAGAGAGAGAGACAGTAATGTGTGTGTGTGTTGAGTATATACGTAAATATACCAGTAATGCTGTATGTTGATAAATGTACCATTTACCTGTCTTTATTAATGTTATGTTTCATCATATTGTGTGAGTGATGGTGATGGTGTGTGTGTGTGTGAGAGAGAGAGAGAGAGTAGTGATGTGTGTGTGTGTGTGTGTGAGAGAGAGAGAGATACAGTAATGTGTGTGTGTGTGTGTGGATTATATACGTAAATATACCAGTAATGCTGTATGTTGATAAATGTACCATTTACCTGTCTTTATTAATGTTATGTTTCATCATATTGTGTGAGTGATGGTGATTGTGTGTGTGTGTGTGTGTGTGTGTGTGTGTGTGTGTGTGTGTGTGTGTGTGTGTGTGTGTGTGTGTGTGTGTGAAAAAGTGTAAGTAGCGGAGGTGTGACATGACTTTTAATAGGCAGTGTACAGTAGATAACATGAATTCATTACTGCTGCTGTGACAAGTGGTTCATGAGTGTTCACATGTATATATGTTTTCAATACAAACACCCACACACACATACAGACACATGCACACACACACACACACACACACACGTCTGATGTACCAACAAAGCCCAAAGACACACAACTTCAGCAATTTGAGCAACTACAGTCCTACAAGTTCCTTCAGTAACCACACAGACACGCACGCACATACAACCCTACACACATACACACGCACAAAACCACACACAAACACTGACTCACTAACAATGTAAGTTACGAACAGAAAGTGAAACAAGTGAGAGAGGTAAACAGCAAACTGGTAAACAACAAGTTCGGTTATTATTCGTTGGATGCATTTCATTTTTCTTCTCCAATCACACAATACAATAACAGAGAGAGAGAGAGAGATATTGAGCAGAGAGAGAGAGAGAGAAGAGAGAGGAGAGAGAGAGTGAGAGAGAGAGAGAGAGAGAGAGAGAGAGAGAGAGAGAGAGAGAGAGAGAGAGAGAGGAGAGAGCGAGAGAGAGAGAGAGAGAGAAGAGAGAGAGAGAGAGAGAGAGAGAGAAGATAGAGTGAAAGAAGGGTTTGACCGTACTCGACTACAGCCAACCCATGGACCATATTTAACGTCACTCCAAGATAACTCCATAACTAAAGGGAACTCCAGTATGATAAATTGATAACCATGTTTCTAAAAATCAAAGCAAGTAAGGTGTTTTCCACTAACTTTGACTATAAAACAAAACGAAAGTAAGTATGGAGATAGGTAGGGAAGTGAATGGGTAAGTAGGTAGGTAAGTAAGGAGACAAGTAACAAAGGAGGGAAGTAAGTAGGCAAGTAGGTAAGGGGACTAAATAGTGAGGTAGGTAGCCTGGTAAGTAGGTACGCTATATACGGTAGGTAGGTAGGTAAGTAGGCAGGGACAGAGGGCTGTATATTAGTGGATATTATATATTTAATAGGCAGGTAGGTACACTAATATAGGTAGGTGGGTATATGAACATTGAATGAAAGAAGGGAGGAAAGGAGGTATGCAAGCAGTGAGGGAGGAAGGGAGGTAGAGGGGAGGGAGGGAGGGGAGGAAGGAAGTGAGAGAGGAAGGTAGACAGGAAGTAAGGAAGGAAGAGATGAAGGAAGGAAGGGAGAAAGGAAGGGAGAGAGGGAAGGAGAACATGAGTGAACGAAGGAATGGGTGAGTGAGTAATTTATTGAGGGGGGGAGGGGGCTAACAGGACAGACAGTGAGTGGGCGTATAAGTGAGGACATGTTACATAGACGGAGAGTGAATAAAGCATAAGAGAAAATAGAGTACATAGAGAATAGTAAAGAGAGGGGTAAAGTAATGAAAGAGTAAGGATGGAAAGAGGAAGACAATTAAAGAAGGATGAGAGGAAATAAAGTAAATAAGGAAGAGGAACTGGAAAAAAGAAGGAGGTAGAGTAAATAAATAGGGGAAAAAGAGGAGAAATAAAGGAAGAAATAAGTACATAGAGAAATATAGTAAATACAGAAGGTGAAATAAAGAAGAATATGAGGAAATGGAGTAAATAAAGAAGAGTAAGAGAAAATAGAGTAAATAAAGAAGACAAAATAAAGAAGAATAAGAGGAAATAGAGTAAATACCAAAGATGAAATAAAGAAGAATAAGAGGAAATAGAGTAAATAGAGTAAATAAAGAAGATAGAGTAAGAATAGGTACATAAGAGTAAATAAAGAAGACTAAGGAGAAATAGAGTAAATAAAGAAGAATAAGAGAAAATAAAATAAAAAGAGAAATAAAGAAGAGAATAAGAGGAAAATAGGGTAAATAAAGAAGAATAAGAGTAAATAAGAGGAAATAGAGTAAATAAAGAAGAATAAGAGGAAATAGAGTAAATAAAGAAGAATAAGAGGAAATAGAGTAAATAAAGAAGAATAAGAGGAAATTGAGTAAATAAAGAAGAATAAGAGGAAATAGAGTAAATAAAGAAGAATAAGAGGAAATTGAGTAAATAAGAAGAATAATAAATAGAGTAATAAAGAAGAATAAGAGGAAATAGAAGTAAATAAGAAAATAAGAGTAAATGAGTAAATACAGAAGAATAAGAGATAGAAAGTAAGAAGAATAAGAGATATAACAAGAATAAGAGGAAATTGAGAAATAAAAGAAGAATAAGAGAAATAGAGTAAATAAGAAGAAATAAGAAAGAGAAATAAAGAAGAATAAGAATAAGAGGAATAATAGGGGAGATAAAATAAAGGAAATAAGAGGAAAATAGAAATAAGAAGAATAAGAGGAAATAGAAGTAAATAAAGAAGAATAAGAAAGGAATGAGTAATAAAAGAAGAAATAAGAGGAAATAGAGTAATAAAAAGAATACGAGGAATATAGAGTAAAATAAGAAGAAAAGAAGGAAATTGAGAAAGTAATAAAGAAGAAGGAATAAGAGTAATATAATAAATAAAGAAGAATAAGAGACATAGTAAATAGAAGAAATAAGAGGAAATAGAGTAAATAAGAGAAATAAAGAAGAATAAGAGAAATATGAGGTAAATAAAGACGAATAAGAGGAAATAGTAAATAACGAAGAATAAGAAAGGGAATAGAGTAAATAAAGAAGATAAGAAATAAGAAATCGAAGAAATCAAGTAAATAAAGAAGAATAAGAGGAAATAGGAGTAATAAAGAAGAATAAGAGGAAATATAGAAAATAACCAGAAAGGAAGAATAAGAGGAAGATAAAGAGTAAAATAATGAAGGAAATAAAGAAGAATAAGAGAAGAGGAATAAAGATGCAATAAAGAAGAAATAAGAGATAAGAGGAAATAGAGTACATAAAGAAGAATAAGAGAAGGAAAGAGAGTAAATAAGAAGAAATAAGAGGACATAGAGAGTAATAAAGAAGAATAAGAGGAAATTGAGTAAATACAAGAGCAATAAGAAAGGGAAATAGAGTAAATAAAGAAGAATAAGAGGAAATAGAGTAAATAAAGAAGATGAAATAAAGAAGAATAAGAGGAAATAGAGTAAATAAAGAAGAATAAGAGGAAATAGAGTAAATAAAGAAGAACAGAGTAAATTACGAAGATGAAATAAAGAAGAATACGAGGAAATATAGAAATAAAGAAGAATGAGAGTAAATAAGTCAGATGAGAGGAGAGGTCAGAGCAATGAAGGTGAGATAGGGTCATTCCCAGACAGGGGGGGATAGGGGCCGTATCGGGCCTCCGGTGCAAATGGAAGGGTTTAGGAGGGTTAGGCACGAGAGAGAGAGAGAGAGAGAGAGAGAGATAGAGATAGAGATAGAGAGAGAGAGAGAGAGATAGAGAGAGATTCAGCTAAGTCCCGTTGTAGAGTGTGACCTTGGCCTGGTTATATTGAGGGGTTTAAAGGGTTATAAACGTGTATTATGTTCTGAGGTAAAGTGGTAGCTGAGGTGTACTGGGTCGTGTTATATCTGTGCTATACCAACATTATCTCCACCAACACCACTATCTCCACCACCACCACCATCATCATCTCCATCACTACCACCACCATTACTCCACCACCATCAATATTACGACCACCATCATCACTATATCCACCACAATCCTCATCATCGTTATCCCTTCTAATACCACCACTATCTCCACCACCACCAAAAATACTACTACCACCAACAACAACAAACATAACTACCAATTCTAACACTCTCTTCTCCCCTCAAAATATCTCTCTTCCTCTGTCTCTTCTTCATCATAGCTTTCATCTCCTCTTTTTATCCCTCTTTCTCTCCTCTTATCTAATCTCTCTCCATACACTCCTTTCTAGTATTATCTTGTTTTCTTCCCCTCTCTTCTCCTTTCTCTTCTTTCGTGTCCTTTT
Organism: Paralithodes platypus; assembly: GCA_032716605.1. Lineage (NCBI taxonomy): Eukaryota > Metazoa > Arthropoda > Malacostraca > Decapoda > Lithodidae > Paralithodes > Paralithodes platypus. Next base: position 22,366,392 of record CM064555.1, on the reverse strand, counting down.
TTCTCTCTCTCTCTCCCCTTTACCCCTTTCTTCTCCTTTCTTCCCTTCTCTTCTCTCTTCCCTTCTCTTTCTCTCTCTGCCTCCTTCACCTCCCCATGACTGCTAAATTGCCACAAAGTTTGCCATGAATACCCCTTTCTTCCCTTCTCTTCTCTCTTCCCTTTCCTCTCTCTTCCCTTCTCTTTCTCTTTCTCTCTCTCCCTCCTTCACCTCCCCATGACTGCTAAATTGCCACAAAGTTTGCCATGAATATTTTATGTTTTCCACAATGCTTTGTTTAGGATTATGTGTGTGTGTTGTGTGTGTGTGTGTGTGTGTGTGTGTGTATGTGTGTGTATGTGTGTGTGTGTGTGTGTAGGAGGTGTACTTGTTAGCTGTCGTGTATGTCTGTTCTGTCTTGTGTACACATGGCAACCTTGCTACCTGAGAGAGAGAGAGAGAGAGAGAGAGAGAGAGAGAGAGAGAGAGAGAGAGAGAGAGAGAGAGATAGAGAGATAGAGAGAGAGAGAGACAGAGGGAGAGAGAGGGTGTGTGCGAGTATTTCTTTTATATTTAGAACTGGACTGTATTGTATAGTATGCGTGACTATCTTATAAGTGCATTCATTTTACGGTGTAGTACCCAACCTTCCCTCAACATCACTACCATTCAATAACAGTTAAGGGGAGGTATTTAGTTGGTTCCCTAGACCTCCATCAACCTTAAAATTACACCACCTTGAGTCCCTTT